>JAEANM010016490.1:0-13259 GCA_017656035.1 Myanophis thanlyinensis
AATTCTGGGAGTTGAAGTCCAAACATCTTAAAGTCACCACGGTTGAGAAACACTGTTTTATTTAATCACCAGAGACCAGGCAAAATTACTTCAGGAGATCTATTTGGTGTACATGTTCCCTGCCAATAAATTACTAGCATTTACATTTCAAGTTAATCCTTTTTTAAAATACACTGGCACACTGAGAGAATTGTTTTCGAATTCCAAGGCAACTTTGACTGTGAGTGCACATGAATTAGTAAATTATTTTTAAAAGCTTTTAAAGAAGTCATTACCGTTTGATTTCCTACAATACAATGAGCAGGAAACTATCTACTTAAGAGGTGTGTCTACCTCTTCCTAACAGTCCATCCTTACTGTCAAACGGAGCTGAGGACAGTGACTTATTGCTATATTCAACAGCCACTGCTGTATTCAGTTCACCCCAACAGTATTGGCTGAGGGCACTACAATGCCTTGTGCTAAACAGCATCTCCTTCAAAATTCATTATTTGGCCAGTGTTGCTCTGTATGTTTTGAAAAACCCATGACTAAAGGTATGGCCTTTTTCCCCCATAAATCGCATACAATCACATTTTATTAATCTGATCCTACCAGCAACCGAGAACAAGAAAATGGGGGACGGATAAATAAAATGCCACACCTAAGCAAATCCTAGTTATCTATATGAAGAGTTACACCATGATAATTGAAGGCTTCTGTTGGTGCCCTCCAACAAGTTCTCCCACTTTTGTTGGCTGCAAACTGGCAAAAAGTAGAAGGGCACTGTTACCATTATACCTCTTCCCAGTGGTGGAATTCATTTTTTTTACTACCAGTTCTGTGGGTGTGGCTTGTTGGATGTGGCTTGTTGGATGTGGCTGAGTGGTCATGTGACTGGGTGGACAGTTTCTGTAAGCAGGGCAATCAAGATTAGGCTAGAAATAACACCAGGATGTTTTTTTCCTGCCTTCCTTACAGAATTAACCTTGTAAAGTGGGGAAAAAAACAAAACAAAAGGAGATTTCTTCTAACAATCGGTTCTCAGAACTGCTTAGAAAATTTACTACTGGTTCTAGTGAACCTGCTAGAACCTGCTGAATTTCACCTCTGGCCAGGGGACCTGCACAACTCCCCTGTGCCCCCCTTTTGGCCTGCACAGCCTCCTGCAGCCCTCTGCCAGCAAAAATGGAACCCAAGAGGCCGTGTGTAGCCTCCCTGGACTCCATTTTTCAGCCTGGATGGCCTTCTGCAGCCTTCTGCTAGTGAAAACAGAGCCTGGAGGTGCTGTGTGCAGTACCCTCGAACTTCTTTTCTTTGACAGAGGGT
Organism: Myanophis thanlyinensis; assembly: GCA_017656035.1. NCBI lineage: Eukaryota > Metazoa > Chordata > Lepidosauria > Squamata > Homalopsidae > Myanophis > Myanophis thanlyinensis. Next base: position 1,309 of record JAEANM010016490.1, read on the forward strand.
TGCAGGGGACTGTCACGGCTGAAAACAGGGCAGGGGAGCGCACACTCCATTTTGACTAGCAGAAGCACCACGGGCCAATCCTTTGCTGTTTCCAGGCCAACCCTGCAGACCAGATCAAAGCACCCTGAGGGCCAGATCTAAGCACCCCTCAGGCCAAATCTTGCCTTGAGCCTTGAGTTTGACACCCCTGTTCTAGCATGTCCACTAATTCATGCATTGATGGGTAAATTTGTCTCTGATTAATTAGATCAGATGCTATACATTGGATATGGTGTCTGCTTTTAGATAGCCACTTTTCTTAATGTGCTTATTCTTGTGGATAGATTAATGAACATGCTAGTGTGATACATGACATGGCCAACATCCTTGCAATGAGTGTGTTTACTGCTGCTATGGACTTCATGCCAAAAAATTCATGAATTTAATATTTCTCTCTACAAGTTATTTCAACCATAGCAACTTTCCTGAAACCAGTAAAAAATGTTTCTGTTTAAAATGAAAAACAAACTCTCTTTTATTTTATTTTTTTAATTTTCTGTTCTTGAAAGTTATTATATATCTATTGAGAGGAGAAGTTTCAAGGTTAATGCAAGTTACAGTAGGTGATATAGCTATATTTCTCAGCCACAACTTGACGTCCTTTAATTCTGAGTAATAGCCAAGGTACAGTGGAAGAATAAAAGTGTAGGAAATGCTATTTTTAAACACTGTTTTATGCAAAAAAATTAAAACATTTTCAAATAATTACAGGTATCTCATGCAAAGGATAACTCTATGGTATTTATTTCAGATCATTCCAAAAAAAGTAAATGTCATAGTCTATACTTTACATTGGGAAATCTGTCCAATCTTTTATTTATTAATTAATTAAATCTGTTTGTATCCCATCTCACAAATTTCTCCACTAAATTTCATCTCCCCACTCTTCCTCTCCTCTCATTTCTTATTATCTCATCATCTCATCATCTATATATTTTTTTCTAAAATTTCTGATTTATTAAATTAATGGTAAATGAATCATCCAGAACTCAATATAAAATATTCATTCATCCTTTACTTTTTATTGCATTTCCCCACTTCTCCCTCCCTCCCACCCTTTCTGAACCATCTATTCCAAGTCCATCAACAGCAAAGTAAAAACATACTATGATTATTTACATTGGTATCATCAGTAGCTATGAATAATATGATGGTGAAAGAATGGAAGTCTGACAGATGCCACAGAGTGAGTACATTAAACGGAGAGCCCAGTTTATAATTTTCTATAGTCCATTGGCAAAACAAGTATCATCTTTGGCTAAATGGTCTCTCTCTTCCCAACTTTTGCTTGGTCTTCCTGCATGTTCTCTACACATGCAGTAACACTCACTCATGCCATAACATTGGGAAGATGCATTTAGAACACATGGAAAATAATTTATTATCTTCCCCATAGATATGTAATGATGGAGCTAGCACATTGTGCATTAATCTTGTCAACAATATGAAATTGTTAAATTTTTACTCTTCTCAATCCTGTTTTTCATGGACCTGGCTTGTCAGGATTTCTAGGAAAGAGAAATTATGGGGTTTGGGACCTCAAATTATATATTTTCCTCAGTTAGATTTCCGCTATAACTGGACTCTGATAAACAGATTGATAAACACAACCTTTGGATATTTTTGCAAACCACTTAGGCAAAAAATCAGCTCATGCCCCTGAGAACTCTTTCTTTATACTTGAAAAAGGAGCATCATCAAATTATGTGTAGCATACTTCTTCAAAAAGTATTTAGTTATAAATCATCCAAGTTCACAAATGAAAGAGTGGTCTTTAATATTTGAGAAAAAAAATGTGATTTAGTTGTTCTAGAGCAGTGTTTTTAAAACTTGGCAACTTTAAGGCGTGTAGATGTCAACATGCTGGCTGGAGAATTCTGGAAGTTGAAGTCCAGATACCTTTATAGTTGCCAAGTTTGAAATACACCACTCTACAGCAAATAATGAAATGTACTTCCTTTTGGCTCTCTAGTGGTGGTGATGATTGCCTGAATATTGATGAGTACTTTTCATATTCAAATCACCAATATATTGCAAAAGGACACTGATAATTAAGTGGAGTAATGAAACACTTGTGTCTGGCTGAGAATGAACACCAAAGCCTCTTGAACTGCTACGGTATCTACTAAAAGTTATCTGTGCATGTCTGCATTATAAGCTGCTATGTACAATGCCCAAGATTTGAATAAGAGGAAACATGACATGGTGGAAGCAATACAAGAACCTCCAAGGAGGGAGATCTGGGAGATAATATTTGGGCAATTAGCTCTTAAGAGGAACAATGGAGTGCTGGCAGCTTTCCTGGAAGGTAAAAAAAAATATCAAGTTTTCATAGTATTTGCAGCTAATTAATTATATAACCAACCCTGTTGTGAAAGATTTGTGGATTCTCTTAAATAATGGGTTACATTTGCAGCAGAAGTCTGAATCAGAGGTTTATGGTAAACCACAACAAGTGAATGTCAGCTAATATATAAATACTGTAATAAATAAAATAGCACATAAGAAGTAAAATCCTGTATGCTTCATAGAGAGAGATACATAATCTCATTCAAACGGCCAATTCCAGGAGATCAGGAATTAGATTTAAATAACACTGATCTAGCCAGGGTAAGCAGTTCAGGACTAAATATAAAGCACAATCTGTCAAGAATGGACATAGTAAATGAGACTTCAATCATATCAAAGCAATATATGTATATGTATATGTATATGTATACATATATACCCTGTTTCTCCAAAAAGATGACCCACCTTGAAAAGAAGCCCTATCATGCTTTTTAGCACATGCAATGAAATTAAGCCCCACCTACAAAATTAGCCCTAATTAAGACTGCCCACTCTGCTCCACTCTGGGGTGCAGGGGGTAGGGTGAAGCACACAGGTAAAAAATAAGCTAGGGTGGGGATAGGGGTGGACCTGCTCTACTTACCAGGCCTCGCATACCCTGACACCTGCCTTGCCTTCTTCTGTGGCCACTTCTTCTGTGGCAACTTGCCGCAACTTGCACACACTGCCCCAGCCTCCATTTCACCTTCAGTTGCCTTCCGGATATACCTCTGCAGCTGATAATAGAGCTCTGGGGAGATCCAGACCTTTGTTATTGTCTGCAGAGGGCTTTCCAGAAGGCAAAACAGAGGCCAGGCGATGCATGCGAATGGGAGCAAGCTGCCGCAGAAGAAGTGGGCTAGCAGCGGGCTCCTCCCAGTGGGGCTGGGAGTGCCACTGCCATGAGGTGAGTCAATAATTAGAACCCTCCAAAAAGAAGGCCTAGCCATTTGGGGGGTTGTCAAAAGAAAATAAGACCCGGCCTTTTTTTGGGAGAAACAAGGAGAGAGAGAGAGAGAGAGAGAATGATACATTACTTTGAGGTTCTATTGAATGTAGAAGACAGAACAATATGCATAAAAGTATAGCACGATTCTGGTGATAATGAATAGTATTTCAGCTTGTTGTAAATGCTAAGTAAATTATAATCTATTGGCTAATTTACTGGGTGGAAAAAAAAGTAGGATGAATGTTAGACATATGACTGTCTGGGTGTTCTATAAAAACAAATACATGTGACCCAGATTTAAATCTATCTTTAGAGAATAATTTTTCTGCTACAAGGTCTATATAAAAAAAGCATTTGATGAGTGATTCTGTAAATCAAGGAATTTAAAAGTCAAACTAGGCACTTTGATCATATACATAATCATAGTAACATAATTGCTTATTCCAAAATGGTATAAAGATATGACCCACCTCAAATGTTCTGCAACTCCTCCAGGATTTGAGAATGCCTCCTTTATGGGCTGATAAATTGCATGGCTTACACTGTTATGTTATCAATATGGGGTCATGTTCCCTGTGCCACACACCCCAACCCACTGATGCCCTCCTGATATGGCCTCCTAATGGAGTCATCCAGGTTACACCATCTTTGTGGTTCCCTAAATCTGGAGATTCTATGGAATCCTTGCAAAGGTTTACTTGCAAAGGAATAGTGTACAGCACAATATAGGCATACAAAACAATATATAAAATAAAATGAAATAAAAAGAAAACAGTCACAAACTCCTTCGGTGAAGAAGGAAGTATAGTTAGGATGGGATTCAACAACTCCTTTGTTTTCCTCCTTAACACAATCTAAAACACATTGTTTTCCTGGCAGCTTTTAGGGCACCAGGAACTTTCCTAATGATGCTAAAGCTAACCTTTGTATTCCTTTTATTCCTTAAATAAATCTGACAATGAATGTAGGGACTATTTTGCTTCCACGTTCCCCTCTCAGTTGTTGCTGGGAAGAATACTATTTCTTTTAGCTGCGGAGGAGCCTAATGCCCAGGGGAGCCAGAACTGGAACTTCAGGGAAGAAAAATCTCAGACACTTAAGTATTGTTCTTGAATCCTGGAATAGAATAGACTAGAATAGACTAGAATAGAATAGAATAGAATAGAATAGAACATGCAATGAAATGAAACCCCCCCCCCCACATCTTGTTTTTCCCCTCCCTGCGCCCCAGAAGCATTTTGCGGACATCCAGAACCTTCCATGTGTCCTGCTTTTGCCATATGGAGATGCCATACAAATAAACCACCTAGCCATGCCCACCCAGTCACATGACCACCTAGCCATGCCCACAGAACCTGTTGTTAAATTATTTGAATCCCACCACTGCCCTGAGATATTGGAACACTGTCACCATGTCACCCTAGTCAGTGGTGAGCTGCAACTAATTTAACAACCAGTTCATCCTAAAGACCAGGTGGGTGTGGCTGGGGAGGTCATGTGACTGAGTGGGTGTAGCCAACTTGATGTCACTCATGGCAAGGTGGGATGGCACATGTGGTGGCAATGGCCGAAGCCTTAGACTTACCATTCTGCAGCAATAGCAACAGTGATTCTCTGACACCTCATATTTTGCTGGGTCTCACTGCCTGATAGTCAGGGTTTTAAAAAAGGTTTTTGCAGAAGGAAATAGCAGATGGCTACTTTCAGCTTTTGTTGGTGCAGCTGGGCACATGACCCCACCCCTAGACACTGGACTCCAGCCACCAGTCTTATTTTCGGTGTGAAAAGCCTCCATTCACCGTTTTTTTCAGGCACAAGAAGCTTCAAGCTACTGCTTTTTTTCAGCGCAAGAAGCCTGCAGCTGCTGCTGTTTGCCATCGGGTCTGCAGCCGATGCTCTTTTTATTCAGTGTGAGAAGTCTGAACCCGCTACTTTTTTTTTTTTTTTTGACATGAGAAGTCTCCAGTCATCACTTTTTTGTGTGCAAGGAGCATCCATCTGCTGCTTTTTTTTCAGTGTGAGAAGCCTGTATTCACCACTCTTTGCTGGTGTGAGGGGCCTGCAGCTGCCGCTCATTTTTTTAATGGCATGAGAAGCCTCCAGCCGCTGCTCTTTGCTGGCTGGAACTGAGCTGGCAGTGGCAACTGCAGGCTTCTCAGTGGAGGAGGGACACAGCGAGGCAGCTGCAGAGAATCCGGGTGGGAAGTGAGATGTGGAATGGCGGGGAGTCAAGTGGTGATGTCTCAGTCCTGGCTCGCCTTTCCCTCTGCCACCATCCACAGGATGAAGGTAAGGTTGGGGGATGAGGAAAGAGGCAGTTGTGGGGGAAGAAGCAGGGAAAATGAGTAAGGGGCATCTGAAGGAGGGAAAATGGGGCAGAGGTATGTGAGCTGATTCGCAAAGGGTGAGGCCACATCATGGTGGAAACATGAGGGAGCAAGCAGGATGGGGAGGTGTGTCCCTTAGAAAGGCATGAACTCCTCTGTCCCCCAACACAAGGTGAAAATAAGTGGGCAGCAGGCAGGTGAAGGCCCCAGGGAAGGCCAGAGCCAGGGACTGGCATGTCTCCTGGGCCCCAACCCAAGGCAAAGGGTGAATGGGCAGCATGCAGGTGGAAGGATGCTGAGAGCCAGGCCCAAACCAAAAGGTGGCCGAGCCTCCCCATGGGCAGTGTGGTAGGCCTTGGCAAAGGCAGGCACCTTTGATGAGGTGCAGAAATCAGCTGGGCTGTATGGTCTGGGCGAGTGGGCTAGAGAGTAGCTGGACATGGGCATGACTCTAGCCACCAGCCAAGGCAGACAAGGTGAGATAGAGCAGGGTGTGGCAGGGTGGGCGAGGTGGGATGGGGCAGGATGGCCAGGGACAGCCGGTGATGGGATTTTCCAGTTCTTCAAACTGTGCAGAATCTTAACAACTAGTTCTAGCAAACCAGTCTGAACAGGCAGCAGCCCACCTCTGCCTCTAGTTTGAGTTTATTGCATTTGTATACTGCCTTCCTCCTGAAGGACTCAAGGCGGTACACAGCCAAGTAAAAAACGAGGAAAAAATACAATTAAAAACAAGTTAAAAATACAAATAGAATGACTAATTAGTTAAAAAAACCAATAGAAAACAGAGTTAAAATTGATTAAAAACTTAAACAGTTAACACTAATTTAAAAACAAATTTAAAACCCCATTAAGTACTAGGCCAGACCAGCTTGCTGAAATAGATGGGTTTTTAATGCGTGCCGGAAGGTCTGAAGGTCCGCAATGGTCCAGATCTCTGGGGGCAATTCATTCCAGAGGGAGGGTGCACCCACAGAGAAGGCTCGCACCCTCGGGGCTGTCAGACGACACAGTCCCGACAATGGAACCCCAAGGAGGTCCGCCCTGTGGGAGTGCACCGGTCGCTCTAGTCTATCGTTTTATCAAACTAGACAAAAAATCCTAACTTATTTTTTTTTAATGAAAGAAAATAAATCCAGATTGGCATCACACAAAAAGGAAGCAACTTCTGTGGCTAAAATATGATTGTAAGACTTCTGTTTTCTTTTTCTTTTCTTTTCTTTTCTTTTCTTTTCTTTTCTTTTCTTGGTCTACTGTCCTATTTTGGGTTGAAGATGAGAGGTAAAGAACCCTTTGTCCTTTAGTGACTTTAAGAGTAATTCATTTAAACATGCATTTCAAGGGGTTTGCCTCTGCCTTATTCCAAGATCTTGTCGGGATTTCCTGATCTAGTCTACAGTCTTGGCATTCTAATCAAGTATTATTCAAAGCTGGCTAGATGCTGCCATCTTAACATCTGTGTGTGTGTAGTTTCATTTCCCAAAACTGTTGGCAAAGTTGTATAATTTCGGCAACATATTTTTGTGTCATGGAACATTAGCCTTCACCTCTGGAGTTTCTCAGAAGAGATTTTAATGTGAACTGTACTTGACAAAATAAAAATGAACCTGATAAATGGTATAAAGAGAAAGCAAGAATCAGCCCAACTTCTTGGTAGTTGCAACATAAATGGAAAACAGGGTAAATCCTTTAGAAAATAATTCAACAATAAATACTGTTACAAAAAAAATAAATGTACATAAAATGTCCAGATGAATCCACAAAATTCTGAAAACTAAATCACCTACAATTGTATTAAATAAATAAGATTTCAATAAAATGAAATATCCTTTGGTTAAACTTTGATTGTCTTCTCTGAAGGTAGTACTAGGACTTAGTGGGAAGAAGATCAAGTGTGGCTTCAAAATATCCAGTGGATGCATTTTGAATGCTTTCTCAGCAGCTTCAAATCTTCACTCTGCAGTTTAAATCTAAAACCACAGTTTTGTCTCTAAAGTATTGTCCCAGGATGGAATTGTTTGCCAAGCTCAAGAAACACCAATATTATAGATTGAAGCTAAACATCCTTCAAACCTGGTTAAGAAGAGCTGCTTCAGAACATACCACCATCATCCCTGATTATCCTTCAAAGGGTCAAATGATATGACCTAACCATGCTGGTTAGTGATTTTTATGTGAAACCGGGACACTGCATGATGTAGTCCTGCCTTAGGCACAAAGCCAGCTGGATAACCTTCGGTCAGCCACATTCTCTCAGCCCTAAGAATCAGAAAAGAGCACACCACTGCCAAATTCTTGCCAAGAAAATTGCAGGGGCTGGTTCAGACAGTTGCCAGGTGTCAAAACTGTCTTATAGGCAGGCACACACACACAAATACACAGCCTATTATGTTATGATTTATAAAATTAATAACACAAAGCATCAGGTTAGTTTATATTGAACATTAGTTCTACCTCTGTTTCCTTCCTTAGTGCTGGCATCTAATTAATCGGCTTCTTCTAGTATGTAGCTTTACCTATTTCACAACTTCATTAAAGTGTAAGGAAACAAAACATCACTTCTGAAGCGATAAAGAGTAGAGGAAGTCCATGTTTTTAAGGAAATGCCTTTTCTGCCAAAAATGAGCTACACCAGAAATTTTCTTCTTCCCTTTTAATAATCATAACACGTCTCACACTTCTAAAAGTGTACATTTTTTCATACTAGCTCAGTGCCTTGTCTCTCACCTCCCCCACCCCCTAGAAATAGGTCAGACGTTTGACAATTCCTTCCAGAATGTTGGCATTTTAATGTCACTAATACATAATGCCCTGTATTTCTAAACAATATCTTTCTGTATTTATAGGTTTGGAAATTGCTGAGGACATGAAAAACAGGAAATGTTTTTAAAATGCTATAGGAAATGGAGTTACTGGATTAGCAAGACCAATGAAAGAAAGTAAACCCCAAAGAAGCCAACATGAGTATTCATATTTATTTCTTGATGTCTACAACATTAAGTAAGAATTTGTATGTGTTAATGAGTTACAATACAGAGAATATAATAGAAAAAACCCTTGGCACCTTTCACTCTCAGCTGCAAAACAGGGCACTGTCAAGTCAATTAATCTGTTCATGGTGAAAACCATTTATATCAAAACAAGAAATTTTATTGACAAGAAAGTAAGATGCTTCACCATCACATTATTTAATTTGCTTGCCTTGAAACAATATCTGCTTTCATTCATGAATCTGGATTCAATTCATCCGAATGAAGTACCCCTTTCTGTTTCCAACCAGCTAGCTTACATTGCTCAAATAGCTCTCACCAAAGTATAAGTGATAAGTAATTCAGAATAGAAATAGAGAACAACAAGTATATCATTAAGTGAAGGAGTAATAATAACAAAACTTTGGTAGGCTTTTCACCAAATATAGGACATGGAAGATGGTGTCAGAGAATTCCAAGATTGAGCCAACCGAACGATAAGGTCCTCATTCAAATCAGTACAAGCCAGGGGTGGAATTCAAATTTTTTTACTACCGGTTCTGTGGATGTGGCTTGGTGGGGTCATGTGACTGGGTAGGCAGCTTCTGTAAGCAGGGCAATAATGATTAGGCTAGAAAAAACATCAGGATGTTTCTTTCCTGCCTTCCTTACAGGATTAACCCTGTAAAGTGGAAAAAATAAAAAGGAGATTTCTCCTAACAACCGGTTCTCTGATCTGCTTAGAAAATTTACTACCGGTTCTAGTGAACCTGCTAGAGCCTGCTGAATTTCACCTCTGCTACCAGCTTTACTTCAGAAGTACAGGAGGTAAAATTGTTCTTTAAACTTGAAGAAAACTTAGAGAGATACAGTACCCAAGAATTGTTTAGAAACCCTACATTCGCAGGAATTGACTGATCATGTTCCTTTTCTTGTAGGCATACGGCTACATCTCATTATCACTATTTTAGTGATAATGTAATTCATAAAAAAGATTAGTCAATTTCTTCAAGACAGAGGGAAAAGGGGTGGGACACGGTTGCTACTAATGTGCTGGTTGCAAATCCTTCACATCTGTTTTCTATTCTATTTATATCTGTATTCTGTTATGGATAGGATAAGATAGGATAGGATAGGATAGGATATAGAATTTTCTGTATTCTCTTCTCTTCACATCTGCATTCTATTTTCTTCCTTACTAGTCCACATCATACTTAACATTGTACTATTTTGGAAAATGACTTCAACTCTGTTTATGTAATGTTACAAATGAACTATTAGAAATGAGGTAAGATTGAGGTAGCAGTGGCCCAGGACATTTTGCTGCTTGGCAGCTGTATCTGCTGTTTCTGCAACATTGAAAAGAAACAGAAAGTGAATTTGATAATGTAAAGAATAGTTTATTGCTTGAATTACTTGTGAGTGTGTCAGAATGTTGAGTCTAATGTAACTTAGTGTGAATTCCTACCAGCATTTCAGCTTTTAGCAGCTTTTAAACAAGAGATTGAATCTTGGACCTAACTGATAATAAGTCTGTGCTTTGCCATTATGCTGAAGTTCTCTCCATCCTATAGCTAAAAAACTTTTTTTATTGGCTTGATAATTCTTTCTCTTAGTGTTTCTATACAGTTTTTCTCACATACACGCATATGCATACCCATTCTCACTGACTCTGTATGCTTTAAAGATATTAACTTTCCCCAACAGGACTTGACAAGACAACAAAGAGAAATGCAGCAGTGTGAAAAATTGTTAAGAGACTTTGCCTTTTCAAACTACAACCCCCCCTCCTCAAAAAAGAAACATTGCTTTACCACATTTGCATATCTGTTGTGCTTTCAATCACACAGACGGCTCCCCACTGCTTTCTGTACTCAATTTAAGTCCTGGAATTTGGCGCAATGTCTTACAAAAGGATATTATGAAATGGGCTAGGCTGAGGAATCAAAAGTTGGAGAAGCAGAATTTAAAAACTCATCCTGCATTGTCTATCTGCTTTTTTTTTTTTTACACGGTTGAATCCTTTTGAATCCTAAGTCTCGTAACCTACTGTAATTAGTATTACTGAGACATTGACCCTGCTTTTCCGATTAGCTTATGCCTGGAATAGCATGATTGATTCCAATGGTTATATGTCTAGGAAAGAAGAAAAATAGGATAGCTGAAGCTGTTGCTTTAAAGGCTTGATGCTAGACTAGGTTATCTCTCAAATAATTTAACATTCATCAGAAGAACCATATGGATTTCTTTGCCACAGATCCAGGTTGAATCCTTCTCACTGTTGGAGCTTATTCAGATGCCTTTAAGACTAGACTCATGTATTGCTTAAGTGAAGATGCATAGTATAATTATTAGTGAGATCACTCTTCCTGTGTAATAAAAATAGATGAAAATCTAGTTGTTAGTGATTTTATTCACTTTTTAGTTTGTGATGGTGATGATAGAGACAAGGAAGAGGAGGAATGTTTCTTACTGTGATTTATAAGGTCCTACTTTTTTTCCAAAAAATATTTTTGTCTTTCAAGTTGTGAAATGAAGGTTGACCAAGTGTAACTTCATTAGAAAATCCCATGATCCCCAGCAGGGTAATGCATTATCATATTATTTACAACTTAATGAGCCTGCTAATGCCTTGGTCCTAAAGTGAAATTGCTCTAGTTGGAAAAGGAAGTGTGTTGGGAGAGGAACTGGCAGGGAAAGGAAGAGTGGGAGTCTGCAAATCCCATTTGAAGATGATGTAACTTAAAAGGGGGGACCAAAACCAATTGACAATGCCACTTAGAATCTGTAAAGATGTTGCTGCAAATTTTCTCAGTGCAAAGTACATATTCCAAAAATACCCATTCCCATCCATTTCTTTCATTCACTCACAAACCTGTATCTTCTCATCAGCTCTACTACAAGACTGGATTACTTTTGCCTTCATTCAGATCTATTTTTTCTTATTTCACAAATATACCTGGTGTCTATTTTCCTTTCTTTCCTTTCTTTTATTAATCATGTCTTTCACTTCTTGTGTTTCATCAGGAGAACCAGCTGAAAAATTGCTTCTCCACTTGGAATTCCTTAGCATTCCTTACCACATGTAGCATTCCTTGAAAAAATTGTCAGATTGGGCATGTTTTGTCTATCATGCTACAGGTGGTGCAACAAACATGTTTACTCTGAACATGCTTATGGTATTCTAGGCAAGTTATCAGTTCTAATCCAGAGATTGCATTGCATGTCAAGTCTGGAAGTTGAGTCATGGCAACTTCTTCAGTTTGAAAAAGCTACTTGGATAAACAGCAAAATGTTTCAAGCAAAAAAAGAAAAGCAGTCCAGTTGCCATTTTTATTT
>JAEANM010016491.1:0-13258 GCA_017656035.1 Myanophis thanlyinensis
ATAAAATAAATTAAAAAAAGAAAAGAAAATGAACACAGCCGTGCTCTCATTTCTTTGAGCTTCAGAAATCAGAAGGGACTATTTTTTATTAATAAGCGTACATATGACATATGTCATGAAAGTCATAAGCATAAATGCTGCTAAGAAATAATGACATGCTGTCTAAAACCCAGGGTCAAATGATAATCTTTTTCTCTTGCTAAGAATTTGGGATGGTTTATTTTATCAATGGACTTGAAAGATCAAGAAATGAACACGTAAATCTCAAAGCCTAGTATCACATGTGATGTCTATTGACCCATGGCCTCTCACTGTGGTTGAAATATCCTCCCCCCACCTCATATTGACTTCAGTTCCCAGATTGGCCAAGCCAAAATGTCTATTGCAGAAAAATTTGAGAACTGAAGCTTGCATTCCTGAAGGGTACTTAGGTTCAGAAACCACCTTAGATATATCATAACAGAGTTACAATTTTTAAGCAGGATTTCTTGGTAATAGTTTATCCAGTGTATCTAGTTTTTTTCCATATACAGCTATAGTCATAGCTAAAATTTCACATCTGTTACACATATAAAAATAATTAGAAAAGAATGATTCTTCATTTATAATTTAGACTGTCAATATTCACAATGCCTTATTTTCATATTTCTTCTCCAGTAAATCAATGACATCTTAAAAAATAGCATGTTCAAAGTTTTTATTTCTGCCTTTTTTCCTGAAAGAGATGCTTAAACTGACTAATAGAATTGTTATTTACATTATATATCTTTTTGGCAGAGTCTGCAGAGTCATAAGATATATAAAGAGATATTTATATACTGGTTAGCCTATAAACAGACATATAACTTCATGTACATAATGTATATAAATTCCTGTATATAATGTATATAAAGAAACTATTTTTAAAAGTAAAAGCAAGTAATTGCATATATGATTTTATATGTGTGTGTGTGTGAGAGAGACTGTGTGACTGTGACTGTGTGTGTGTTAGTAATTCTCTGATACTTATATATAAGAAATATACCTACTTGTTCTACTGTGACCTTGAAACTCTTGACTCTTGATGCCACCTGCTCTCAAACATGCCTTATCATCATCTGGAAGATATTTTTTTTTTAAATAAACATAAATAATTCTGAATAAATTTCATTGATATTTAAAAAAGTCTTCATGTTCTCTGAACGAAACTCTATGGAACACTAAACCAGTATGGGTCTGAGGCTTTTTTTAGAATTAAAAACCCAACTTCATCATAAAAGAGAATGATTAACCCCAAATTGGATAATTAGCTGAAATGGCATCAATAACCACTGAAAGTCCTCGAAAGATCATCATCGGTCAAGTGTGAATGATCTAAAAGATGATTACCAGAAAACTCAGTGTGCCCTGAGATGATATCATCTCTAGGTAAGTAGTACTTCATGTTATAACATTGCTCTAGAAGAATAATCATGGAGCATATTCGTCTGACAGAAAAACTATAATCAAGGAGCATAATAAATATGAGGCAAAGGAGATCACTGGCCGAGGGCAAAATTGGCTAGTTAATCAGTGATCTTATTGCTGCTAAGTGCCCAAGCTAAGTTAAACAATGATACAGTCTTGATTTCCTTGCATTTCTTGGTCTTGCAGCATGCACATAGCCAACTGTTTAGTAAAGATACACATCTGACCTCTGGGAGACTTACACAACCTGAAACTATCAAAATGGACTTATAATTACACTGAGTTTGTGTTGTAGCCAAAAACCCGGTCCAAATCGGTGAAAGAAAACTCAAGAAACCGGGTCTGTTTGGATGACCGCGAGGGGTCCCATTTTATTCAAACCACGAGTAAAACTCACGATGCGGATTCTGTCAGTCAAAAGGCAAAGCTCAAGGGAAGCCGCGGCTTTTTATATTTGCCGCGACTTCAAATTCCTGCGCTTCCCATTGGCTGGTGGGCCAGCCAATGGGCATCGACGTCCTGACAGCCAATCGGCTGTCATGTTGTCCGTTCAAGATGGCAGACCAGTGTGAGGACTCCGGTCGCACATGCGCAGTATACAACAGTTTGGAGTTGAATCAGCCTTGCATGTTACCAAATCCATGCAAATCACATGCAAGAATTGTCCCATTTACTTATTGAATATCATTTCCTGCTGAAAACAAATGACAAGACAGCAAAGAAATAAACAAACTTTCAAAAAGCAATAACAGCAGAATTTAAAAAAAAAAACCTTAAAAGCTACCAATCACTCTAAAAAAAAAGTAATTTGGTGTAGAATCTCTCCAAGGAATATATTGCCTATTTGTCCACCACCTCTTAAGATTGGAATATCTTCTTCAATTTCACTAGGAAATACTTCCATAGCTTTGAAGATGGAGTTATAAATCAAATTTCTTGTATACTTGATGGCAGATAATTAGGACCTTGATAGAGGCTGAATGAAGAAGAAAGGTAAAGTGGAACTAGTGCGCATTTTAAAAAAATGAAACAGTAGAAATTAGAAAGAGGAAGGTGATAATTATTTAGATGATAGCCAGTGGAAGTTAGAAGAAGCAACACTTAAAATTTACAGTGGAATTTTTTCTTCCAATGCAAATTCCATGTCTGGAAGAACAAATTTCATTAGGACGGTAGTGGGGACTGAAAGGTTAAATTCACACTTGAATTTAATAATCTATTGCTATTAAAGTTTAATTTGCAGTTTTTAAATACAAAGTAATATTCAAAATAGTATCTATATTTAGTCAATAGGCTTCTGTGTAAACCATGTAAAAGTTTCAGCCATAAAACAAGTATTACAGTAGCCCAATCTGGAAAATACATTTAGAATCACAAAGTTCAAGGAGGATAAATCTTCCTGACTTAATTGTCAGGAAAATGTTATTTTTACCACACTATCTACTCATTTAAAAGCAGGGCAAAAGCCTACATAAGAACAACACTGTTAAGTTGTGTGGACAGCTTTTTCTTGCAATTTATTTAATAATAATTAGAAAAGTCATAATGTGTGTTGATGGCAGAAACTTGCTGAAACAATTAATTATGTTAGGGGATTACCAATTAAAATCACATGTAGTGTTTTTTTCTGATCTCAACTGTTTGTTTATCTTAGTTTATTTGATCACAGCTTCCAAACATTGCTCAAATTCCAACCTGTCAGGCTTAGATCTTTAATTTATGAGATATAGATCTAAATTATTTGGCAGTACTCCTGTCTAAACCTCCAGTTATAGATATTTAATGTAGATATTAAAAAGCTTTGGTGAGAATGCTAAGCCTACGTGACACCATTTGGACAAACTTTCACCCTATCAAGGAAAAATATATTTATCTGAGGATACATATCAACATTCTTTCTAATTTTTCAATTGGTAGGGGGAAATGGCACAATCAGAAGTACTGGAAGCTAATGAATTCAATCAGGTGATTGAGGAAACACTTCCCATTTCAGTTTCCTTCAGTGTCCTTTCCTTGTAGAAATCTCCTACAACTATCAACTGTGCTTCCATTCCAAAATCAGTTACAAGCCAAACTGAAAATAATTGAGGAGGAACATAGCATTTAGTCATACTTGATGTTGATCTGCTACCAGCTGGTTCAAAAAAACAACCCTATACTCAGAACAAAAGCTCTAAGGTTAGATGGTTGATGAGAGGCTAGATTTTATTTAGAGATGGTTTATTATTATTATTATTTTTATAAAGAACTATTTAGGTTCTACATTCTGCAATGATTTTGAATTGGAATTTTGCTCTAAGAATGCAGAAGATGGCTCACATCCAATAATTGTTTCCTCTGAAAGAAAACAAGGAAACAGATCACTAAGTGTAACGGGGGTATCTTTGAGGCAAATTTTGATATGTGTGTCATGACATTTCCACATAAATCTGTAACTTATACAGCCATAACATTGCATGGTGACATCATTGGGAGGATGTTGCTCTCACTGTTTTCGTTCAACCAGAACAAATGAGAGTAAACTACTACTCCTATTGCTATTGCTAAGAGAGCTTCTAACCCCAGCTAAAATATTTTATTTATTATAACAGTTTTATTACAAACTTTAAAAGTTTCCCTTACAGTCTTTTTCAGATGACTTTGTATCTTCATTGTCCTGAAAGAAGGAGATGCCTATAAAAACAAGCAAACATAGATTGCAGTATATTTATTTGTATATAATAAAAATGCCTTACTGTACCATTGCAATATTTAAAACAAACAAACGAATTTCTGATGTGAACAGATTGTTATGTGCTACAATTTGGCATTTCAATTGCTTCTTAAAAATGGTGCAAAAGGCCAACACTGAGACACACCTACAGATGCTTCAACTTGCATTTATTAAAATCACAGCTCTTGCTAGAAATGAGAGCTAAGGTTCTGAGGAGGGACATGGCTTGAAGCCATATAGGCTGAATGAACTACCCACTCAGTCTAGATTAGTCCAAGGGCTGCCCCTAAATGGGGTGAAAAGAATCAATTTTAACTTTTTAAACATTCCCCTTCTTTCATGTACATTCCTGGTTAGACCCATGAGTCAGAATGTACTATTTTTATATTTCTTCCTCGTTTTAATCTCATCTTGTTTTTGGGTGCCTTTTTTTGTTTTCATGTCTCTTTCACTGGATGTTATCTCTTGGTCTAATTTTGCAAAGATTAATTTAATTCAATGAGTTTCTAAATTGTTTCCATTTTATTTTTAATCTTGTTTTTTCTTTCTTTGGATATGTCTGCTAGATTGTGATTTAGCATCATATGACAGTCTTGTTGGCTGCCAATTCAATACTTTGCATAAGGCTGAGCGTTACACCCAGAAAGAAATAGTAATATTCTGATTAAATCTTTGGCACACTGACCACGAGTCTTGATGTTTTGGAGAATGAAGTAGAGGTATTCACCACAAATTCCAGCAGCATTTAAAAATTCTTCTTGAGTCATACAACAGAGTTGGTGACCATTTATGTTGAAGTGGGAAAAGGAAATGCAATTAGCATCCAGTTTGTATTGATCACAGCAAAACTGTAGCCACTCACAGACGTTGTGTCTCGTCCAGTATTCTGGGTGCATAGAAGTCCAGGATGAATCACAAGCTGTCACAATATGATAAAAAAAAAATCCAGTAGTTAAAGTTTGAACAAATTGTTTACTTTAATGAAGCACTTCAGATCAACTTCTGAAGCCAAAAAATGTCCACAAAGATGTGGCAACTGAAAAATAACAACCCATGCATAACACTACAATATTATGATGCAAAGCATACTCAGTATTAACATTGCAATACGAGAATGAAAGAATAGAGTTTGCATGGTTGCAAGCTTTTAATCATTTTGCCATCATTGTAGTTAGGAATGAAAGCCATGCTACCAAATGTTATTTAATGTCCGTTCAAGCTAACAATTACATTATTGTATAATATTAGTGACAGTATGTTACATTTATGAGACAAAATGATGATTGCTCCTAAACTTGGAATCTCTTTTTGGATTGGTATGAAATGCAAGACAAAGATTGTACAAAAAGTGATGAAATACAGAATGGAGGAAGTGTGACAAGATAGACAGGAGTTAACACTGGCACAGTTATATATTTTCAGACTAGTTTGTTAGCACAACCTTCAGTCTCTTGTAGTAATGGATATTTCATGCTTTAAAAATTATTTACTGAGTTGTACAGCTAATTCATAAGACAGTTCATGATAACAAAAAAAAAGTAAACATGAATATTTAGCAAATGGACATTAGATCTCTAATAAAAAAATATTTGCGTGAAATGTTGGGAGCAATCAAAACCATTGTCTTAATTTTTGGATGTACAATTAAGGGAAGACACTGGTTTCCATCACATTCTGCACATGAACTTCTTTCAAAGCTCTATCCATATGACAACATTGATCTTCTTTCCTTTTTTCTCCTGACTTCCATGATTCAAAACTTCTATTGAAAGACTAAGCACATTCTTGCTTCTTAAGTCATGAGCTATTTATCTAGTATCAGAGCTGGAGACAAAATAACAAACAAAATAATCTGTATTTGAATCTACCAGTGCAATCTTTGTGCCCTTATGTAACAACATTTATTAACCGAGTAATATCTATCTATAGAGATGAGAAATTGTGTGTGTGTGTATTTGTGTGTGTGTGTGAGAGAGAGAGAGGCTCCATGTTCATTAGTTTCTAATTTTGGCAGTCATAAGGGAGAAAACACATAAGTGCTTTTTTCGTATTTCTTTTCTTTTTGTTGTTGGTGGATTTTTAAGGTTGCTCTCTCCTCACAAGAATCTATACAAAAATATAGGAATGGATTAATTTGAACAGCATAAAAACAGACTTGATTTGCACAATGGATTTTTTCTTCCACATTTTTACACTTCTCTTGAACATACCCTCAGTATGTTGTGATAATGTCTTCTCTATATGAATGAAGTTGTACAACATAGATGGACTATCTTTTTGGATTAGATGAGACTTCAGACTTGGAACATTAGAATTTTTGGGTTGTTAATTTTGTTTATTTAAGTTGTCAAACTTGATTTCATTGAGGGCCACATCAAGATTGTGCTTGATCTCAGGGGCTGGGGTGGGCATGGTCAGGGTAGCCATGGCCAGCTTGATGTCACTCATGTCAGGGATGTTTTTGGTGGCCCAAGTGCTCTGCCAATGAAAACAGGCTCCTGAGCTCTGTTTTTGGCTGCAATGGCTCCTGCCCCCCCCCTGCCAGTGAAAATGGAGTTTGGGGTCTGTGTGGAGCCCTCAGCTCCATTTTTTCTGGAAGAGGGTGGAAGGAGGCTGTCATGGCCAAAAACAGAGCCTGGGAAGGCCAGCTGTGGCACTCCCAAGGTCCGTTTTTATTGGCAGAGGTACCGTGGGCCAATCTTCACTGTTTCCAGGCGGCTCTGCAGGTCAGATCTAAGCACCCCATGGGTTGGATCCGGCCCATGGGCCTTGAGTGTGACACCTCTGGTTTAAGGAATAGTATATTGTTAGGTGTGCAAGAAATGCTCTACAGACTTGTTTTCTGCCAAAATAATGTATTTATAGTTTGCTACTGAAATTCAGTGGAAATTCTGTGACCACTGAAATGGCTGTAAAGGACGATCAGCCTTGTGTTGCAAATAAATAATGAGAATGAATTTTGTTGTATTATTTTTATTATCTGTATAATGGTTTAATATTTGAGTCTAATGGAACATGTGCACGCCCAAATTAAGATTTTCAACAGAATCAGCTATCCAAGTATTACCAACTGGATGATCATATTTCTACTATTCATTAATTTTGAGCAATATTGGATGCTGCTGCCAAAACTAAGTGTTATAAATTGGTCTGGACCTTTCTTGTTTAAACTGCAACCCATAAACTATGTTGTGGATCATACCCCAGAGAACAATATTCACCATATTTAAATTTTAGAAATACTGTTTTGCATTTCCTTATTACTATGACACAAGACATGCTACAAACCCTTGGTTTTTGGTAGAGTCCATGGCTATTTTAATGACTTATAGGTAATCAGATTAACTTTTTTTTACAGATATCTTTTCCCCCCCAAATAACTGGAAGTTAGGCAACTAAACAAATATCTTTCCCATCTGTAGAAGAAACAATCAAGTTATAGAATTTGAAAAGCATATCCAAAAGAGTTCTTTATTCCTGAATTGGCCTAAAAACATTTTAATACACTTTGAGGCTGTCTTATATATTCCAAATGACATTGGAATTGTAAAAGTGACAGATATTAAATGGTAAACAAAAAATGGTTAAGAAACAAGAAATTTATTCTGTAACAAATCTGGATATAATTTTCCAAGAATATTACAAGGTGAAGACTTTATTTTATTATAGTTTTGATTAATTTTAAAGTAAAACTATGGGATACTTAGTCAACCCACCTGTTCGATGATCAAATAATGAATACTGTTCATCCACTATTCCAAATACATCTGACCATGATGTCAAGGATTCACACATTACTGTGCTTGGCAGGAAGGTATTATGGTTAACGGAGTCCAGCATCATCCTAAAATATTATATGATTATTCATAACATTTGTTCACCTTTAATTATTTTTTTAGCATCATAATACACACAACACATATCACAGTAAGAATGACAGAAACAGAAACTCCCAAATAATTTTTTTACATTTAACAATTAAATAGCATTGAGCAAAGAAGTCATGCATCATTGCACTCTTAGTAAGATTAGACTACACATTTGTCAATTCTTTCGGTTGCTTTGATCAACTTCAATGGACAGTTGATGGCACTATAGAAACAATCCAAAATTTGATTGATGGCAACAAAAGAGGGAACTGTTTTCTCCTAGAGGCATTCTTTCTCAAGATGGGTACTTTCTCTGCTCTAATACTTAAATGGTTTCTTACGTATATAAGATGAAATGCTAAATTAACTTTGTGGATATTTTTGTCTCTCACATTAATATTTAATTAAAAACCTCAGTTTAATAATCATAATTGTTACCTTCCAACTATCTGAAAGAATCTGAGTGTCTTTTGAAGGACACTTTATCAAGACCTGCTTAACAAAAAATGCTCACCAATGACATAAGTTATAATGCTCTTCTCTGTAGAGTTGGCATTTTGTTGTAATTAAAGGATTAACGCACATCTGTGTATTCCAGAAATGAAGATGACTTTGAAAAGAACACCTTGCACAGAAAACAGGGTGAATCAAAATGAATCCACAAAACCTAGCTAATAACTCCTGGCTGAATAGAACAAAGGTGACACCATTTTCTTTCCTTTTCCACAAATTCTTTGTTGTTGCTAGCATCAAATACTTACATTTTAAAGGTTTGCAATCATCAGAATGGAATTTTCACTACCAAATTGTATGTGACAATATGTATTTTATCATTATCCTCATCATCCACATCAATGTGGTTTGTTTGTTTGTTTAGTTATTATATTTACAATAATAAATAGAATGAATACATTTCCCTTCTTCCCCCTATTTTTCCCACAATAACAACTCCCCAAGAGAGAGTGAATCAAATCCAGCTGGCTTTGATGACTAATACAGGACTAGAACTCACAGTTTTCCATTTTCTAGCCTGGTCCCTTAACCACTAGACCAAACTGCTTCTCAGTTTAATTAAGTGTTTAATTAAGTGATCTGTAGAACTGAAGTGGTCTAAATGATCACAACCTCAATGATGTTCTGATCTACTGAATTCTTAGGTTTGGTCGAATATATGGATAGTCCATAGTGATGTATCTATCTAAAAGCATCTCCCAAAGATGGAATGGCATCCATCAGTCCTTTCTTTGCTGTGGTTGACCACAGGCTTTTATCCAATTTGTACTGAATAGCTGGGGAACATCCCAGAACCAATTTGTGGGATTGACTAGCCACAGGAAGTAAGAGAACAATAGAATCACAACATTATAGATTAGGAAGGGACGAATAGAGCATCTAGTCCAAATCTCTCAAAAGTGCAGGAAAACCAACTATGAACTATCTATGAAAGAAATCTGTCCATTTTCTTCTAAAAAAAGTCCATAGGGAGAACCCCCCATAGATGAAATATCATTGGTAGAAAGTGAAAATTCTACTGCATGAGTAGAAATCAACACATAAAACATGACATAAACTTTGTCTAATAAGTTAAACAAATAAATTAAATTATATATATGCATGTATTATGTATGTGGATAAAATGAAGTTAAACCTGAATCTCTAATTATGTTTCTATTACATGCTAATAAGGAAGGTGGGGAGAAAAAAATTAAAAACACTTAATAGCAATATAATTTTCATTTATAGATAATTTTTGGATAACTCCAAAAAGAAATTAGTTTTAATAAGAGGAGAAAACTTGCTGATACCCATATTTGTATTGTTGAATTTCAACCTTTCTCTACATCAAAATCAGATAATAGTGTACTAGGTTTGACTAATATAAAAACATTGATTTCAGTCAGTTTTATTGTAAATAACAATAAACTTGGTACAAACTATTATTATTTCCCTTTTTAAACGCAAAAATGGAAGAGCATCACAAAGTTTTTCTGTCTGAATCTTTAAAAGAATACTAATTGACAATAATAACCTGTGTTATTATAATGAAATATCTTTCATTTTAGCCACATCCTTTCTGGTACATTATCAAAACCCTAATATTTTGTAAATAATACCTCAAATATGGCCAAGAAGGATAACAGGTAACAAGACATTTGAACAAAATAGAAGCAATTGTATATATATTTATGATATATATGGTAGTTACTCCTAGAAAATTATTTCTGAACTTTTTTGGGTGCCAGAGAGAAGGGGAGAAGTTAAGATTAATAAGAGAAAAAGATACACAACAAATTAATGATTCTTATCATGATCCACAACCAATCAAAACTTAGGTTGCAAAGCCAACTAAGCAGGTTTACTGGCTGTGAACTAAAGAAGTATAAATTTTCTTACAATTTTTTTTGCCTTAAACTCAGTATTTATTTAAATTAATTGCTTGGAAAACCACTCAGAAAGAAGACAATGAATCAAATCAGAAGTGAAACTGATTACCTACACACATACAGAGTTATTTATATGAAATGAAGCCATATTCTCTGTAGCTGTATCTATGTCCATATCTATCTGATGACATTTTTTTTTTTTTGGTGTGACTTTGTTTAGAAGAATTTTAGAAACTAATTCTGAAAGAGTGATAAAAGAAATTAAAATTTTAAGAGAGGGGGGTATAATAATGAATATTATATACTAGAAAAAATTACTGAGGAATTAACAGATGTTAACTGTAATTAATTCAGTCACAGTATTGCAATGTCTTACTGATTTTGATAAATCAATCATATATTTTAAGTATAGCCCATTTCATTCATCAGGAAGGATATATATTTATGTACATTTACCAAATGATTAATTCTATTAACTTGGCTAATAAAATGTCTTCCAATTTAGTAGGTGGCAGCAATTTTGTAACAAAGATTTAACGATTTTAAAGTAAGATTTCTTAATAGCAACAGCCACTAGAGGCCCCAGAAGTATAACATATATTATATAGCAATGTCCTCTATGCATACTAATCTGATAATTTATATTATTCCTTAAAAGTGCCCATATGGATATATTTATTTCTCATTTCAGGGTTTTTAAACTAGGGTTATATATCATACCAGTCATAAACAATCCCGAGCAGTGTACATCTCAAATCTCCATAAATTGGGTTAAAAAAGGAAAACAAAATTAATAGTATTATACAACATGTCTATAACCCCAGAAGCTTTTCTTCATATAACTTTTTTTAAAAAAAAATACTACTAGAATCAACAGTTGGAATAGAGGATTATTTTACAGTTTTTGCATTGATGACATTCTTTATCTTACTGATTTTTTGAGAAGCACAAAGAACAAAAACCAAACCCAGAAACAAACAGTTTTGGGAACCAATGACAAAAGAATGTTTATAGTTTAAAGGCACCCAAGCTTTTTTTTTTTTTTTTTGTAGAAAAATCTCACTATATTCCATGGAACCTAATAGCCAGAAAGTGGACATTAATTACAATTCTCTAGATATTAGATCGAGTGTTACACTCACATTTGCAGGCTGTGTTTTTCCCAAGAGAGAGGGCAATGTTAAGGATTAATACAAAACTGTGCCAATTTACTTCTACAACATACATCATTCAGCATTAGGAGCATGGGACTTTCCTTAAGAGCTCTTATGAAGAAGTAAATGAAGCTTACGTGCAGCTGGGAGCACTTGTTTTCTTCTCAAGGAAAGGTTAGATCCGAAAGTAATCTTCAAAGCCAAGAGGTTTTCCGGCTCAGTGAGGTGTAAACTGCGAGAAAGGCCACCTGCAGTTCTCCGATATATGGAACACTTTCCAGACAGGTCTGTTTGGTTTTTCAGGTTCTTATACACACCCCTTTGATGACAATGATAATACAGAGTGTGACACAGCTGAAAAAAGGAGAAGTTGCTCTTAAAATGAAGAAGAGTCCAGTTTTGAAAATTCACCTATTTGCTAAACCCCTCCCCCCTTTTCCTTCCCTGTGTAATTTGGATACAATTGAGGGTTCCAAATAGGCATAATTGCCTTAATCTGATATTTGTTTTGTTTTTTCCTAAAGAAAATGGAATTATTGGGTACATTTATCTTTTGGGTATATTCTATAGATCAAATTCTAGCAAATTCTTCTAAATATGGAGGAATGATGAAAATAAATCCATAACTGTGAACATCATTGGGGTGTTTGTAGAACATTTTCTGGTGTTCAACGCCTTTATTATCATTGTACATCATGTATACCATGAAATTGGTGCAGGGCAGTAAGTTCAGTTTTAAAAATAGCAGAAGTGATATGAGCAGGATCTTAACTGCTTTAACTATTAGACTTGGGGAATAGTAAAATGTAAGTTGTAAAGCTAAACATTTCTATTTACACCATCCTCCACACATGGTTTTTTTTAAGCTTGAGAGACCTTATATAGTTTACTTCTAAAAAGCAAATGTAAATGATGGAGTGTGGATTATACTTTTCTTGTCAAGATTGATGTAGATTTGTAACAGAGTGACACAACTAACATTATAATTCCATTCATAAGGTAATGTTATTTTTGTACTTTTGTTAACACTCACCAAGACTACTGAAAAAACTGAATTGATGTTGTTATTGACTGAGATCAGGATCTCCAGTTTTCCTAAAAATCAAAAACTTAGAATAGCACTCAAACTCTGAGATTTATAATTGCTGTCCTTTAAGTTAATTAATTCATTAATTTCAGAGGCTGCAGAAACCTCTCTAATTGCTGAATGACATATCCAACATACCTCCTGATCCCTGAATTGATTCATCCAAAACACAAATCAGAAGGGGCGTTGTATACTTACGTGATACGCTCCTTCTCGTTGAGTGAAGAGACAATCCAATGATTGGGAAATCACCTGTCATTCACAGATCCACGTGACTGAGTTAAAAGGATAAAAGAGGCCAGGCCCGCCTCCCTGACCCAGTTTTCTACGAAGACATAAGCAGTGAAGCCTCGCCACAACTCTCAGATGTGTAATATGTCTCCGCGCTAGATTCAAACTCGAGACATAGAAACCAAACAAATAACTTCCTTTATTTGAATTACAAACATAACTCTCAGAACAAAGAACTCGTGTCCCCGGACAGGACTACAAAAAAAGGTAAGCAAACCAGAACTGCCAAGGTCTAAATAACGGGTGGGCTGGATTGTCTCTTCACTCAACGAGAAGGAGCGTATCACGTAAGTATACAATGCCCCTTCTCCGTT
>JAEANM010016492.1:0-13258 GCA_017656035.1 Myanophis thanlyinensis
CAGCTTTTGCTGGCTGAGGGATTCTGGGAGTTGAAGTCCACAAGTCACAAAATTGCCAAGTTTGAAGACCCCTGCATAAGTCAAGTATTAATATGCTATGCAGTTATTATTCTTTAAAGTGACATGAACAGGAAAAATAATTTCTAAAGATTTATTTTCAGAAACAACGGTGCAGTTTTTTTCTTCTCTTTCTGCAAACGGTTCCTAACGATTTCAGAGTTGAAGAACTAATTGAACTGACTTATGGCAACCTGGAATAAACTTTTTTTGACACTGACTTACGTGGCTCTGTTTCTTCAGACTGTTATTTCCTGAAGTGGAAGGCCATTTATTCAAGCTTGAACCAGTTGTGTCTGGGTCTTTATGTTCCGTTTTATTTTGTCTACTACTATTATCTATTAAATGCGTTGTCTGAACAGGATGGTTGTCATTTCTTTCCAAATTTGTTGTGTAAATAGGATCTTTTAATACGAAAGAACCATCAGGTAAGGCATTAGATATGAACAGTCTCCGAACCACAGGTTCTGGATGATTAAATAGCTTGCAAACACCATTTTCTGGACTGTTGTTTTTCTCTGATTTAGCCTTTCGGAATAAAGCATCAATTATTGGGCTTCTGCCTGATGGTGAGCAAGGCATTTTCTTCCTTCTATTTTGCTTTGAAGAAGATACGTTTCTTTTAACATGGTCTACACATGAAACTGTATGTCCAGCGTGTCCATTTCTTTTTTCTGGAGAGCACAACACAGTTCTATCTTCATTCATACATATAAAAGAAATGAATAACAGATTAATTATACACAATTTCTAGAAATCTCATGGAGCATGTCGTAATTGTCATATTCCAATGGCCAGTCTAAATCCCAGACGATTGATAATTAATTTTTTGACATTTATTGAAATAGATATATCTTTGGGTGAGATTATATGACCAAGGGGTTAATGCTGCACCACCTGCTAGATTTTTGAGAGGAATATCACTTCCAAAACATTGTTTGGAATCTCTTTAGGTAAGATTAAATCTTTCAAAGAGAATCAAAAACATGCTAGATCCCAATAATGGCCCAGGGTCTATGCTGCGCACATGTGCATGTCCACATGCACATTTTTATGCATGCTTGTATGTGTTGACACGTGTGTGTACATTTTCGTGTATACACATTTCACACATGCACATGCACCTTGCAGTTTGGGCATGCACATGCGCAGTTTGGGCACTCGGTGTCTCAATGGTTCACCATCACTGGTCTAAGTCATACAATTGAATTATATTTCACAGCAAGAAATTATCAGCTATAAGAATACTCACTGCTCAGTAATACCAATAAATATTTTGCAGGTCAGAGAACCCAGCGTTTCAACTGAAATAATAGGAAAAGCATAAGGGACACATTGCCATCAGTGTAAACACATTTTCAGGGAATATATTTTCTCTGAATATTTTGAATGACAACATTTAATCTGTTTCAACTAGTGTGGTCAATGAACAAGGACAAGGGCAGTTGTAGATAATACTAGGAAATGTGGATTAAAGGGAAAATGTTGTAATTTACTATAGTAAATATTCCAATCTTGGGACAGTTATTTCAGTGCATTATTATTAGCAAGTGCATTATTTTTTAGTTCCTTCTAGCTATTGAGATTTGGAAATGTAAGTGCCTATAGGATAGCATAATTCCATCCCAATTGTCAGAGGATCCACTAAGGAAGAATAATAGAACTGTCGTTTGTACCAACCCTCAGAAAACATGATCACAAAAGAAAATGGAACTTGTAGTTCCTGAGAGGAGAGAAGCAGAATAATCTACCAAACAGGGACTGTAATAACAGTAGTCCAGACCAAATACCTCTACATCGCAGCACCCATGTGAAGGAAAGTGGTTAAATCTGGAAAAATATTTAAGCTAGATTCATTTCTACTCCATTTTATGAGATATGCAGCATATTCATAAAATCTGTATGAATCAGTAAACATTCAGCAAGCACAGAACATTATCTTATTCCTGAAGTTCTGAGGTTCGTTTTAGCTATGAACTTTATCCTTCCATTGCCTAGCCAAGAAGCATAGTACTATATATTACATATTTTAATTTCCTACAGTGCATTAAATCATAATTTTTGAAATTTTGTTAATGTATACAGTTGCATATGATTTTTCACCAGAGGACAACTTAATAAAACATTTTACATACATTTATTTATGTATAAATCAAATGTAAAGGCCACTCAACACAAAAAGCCACACTGGTATCTAAATTAGAAGAAATATTGCCTACCTTGTTTAAGAGTTGGTTTGAAAAAATCAGTAATACATTTGCTTCTGTAATAAAAGAAAAAATAAACATAATAAAAACTTAACAATGTTCGGAAATGACATTTTAAAATATACAGTAAATACATATATCCTTAATTCTGATTTCCAAATTCTAGTAATCCTCCACTATACTCAAGGTTTGCTTTGCAATTATATTTATATCTGAAAATCAGTTTAAGAATTGAAGTGCAAGAATAAAAAGTAGATCTTCGCTCAGAATAATCTACCACACTGATAATTTGCTTTCCCAATTTCCCTTTGGTTCATTTGTTTGAAGGTATATTATTTGCCTTTGCTTCTAAGACAAGGATGACCAAATACAACTAATGTATAATTTTCTATCCCAACAGAGATTTTGGAGGAAGGAATGTCAAAGTAATAAATGAAAACGATTTATCACGACAGAAACCTATTCATTTTTTAAAATTTATTTCTTATAATATACACGATGTTCTTCTATTTGGTTTGGGACACACTTTTTAAAAATACAAGTACATAAATAAATACCGATAGTTTTGAATACAATTTATCTACAATATGCTGTTCCTATTCATAAGGATATGTTTTATGCTCCATACAGCTCATATTTTTATCCTTGATTCCCTATAGATTCCATGCTACAGTACCTCTTTGTTATATTTTTATGTACATCTTATTACTCAGAGCCAGCATGTGATTTGGAAAAATTGTACATAAAAATAAATTTTTGTTACTGATTGTGAGGAAAAATCTTTGTTTTTGAAGTCGATAGTTTATTTTGATCTAAGGTATATAAACTATACTTGGATAAATTTTGGAATGAGGCCTCTATTATTCTGATATTCAATATTCCTTTCTTTGATACCTCTCTTAGCCAAAGTAAACCTGAGGAATGCCTTAAAACATTTGTATCCTCTCCAATTATTTATTTTCTTTGGTGAGATTTCTACCACAGAACTAAAACCATGATTTAGAAGTCAGCTGAGGAACAAAAATCACTTTTGGCTCTGCTATTTTGAATGTTCTGGGATTTGTGGTTGCACTGTAGCAATGGAATTGTAATAACAAGAAACAGGAAGAGAAGAAAGAAAAGCAGCAGAAGCAGCAGCAGAAGCAACACGAAGTCACAGAATATTGTTGTAGAGCAGAGGTGTCAAACTCAAGGGCTGGGGGCCAGATCCGGCCTGCAGAGTGCTTAGATCTGGTCCATGGGGCCACCCTGGAAACAGTGAAGGACTAGCCCATGTAATCCCTATTTGTAGACATATTTTGCTTGGTTTTTGCAGGCTAGCCTTTTGCAACAAATTACTGATGATGATTTATTTATAAAAACTGGATCCAATATGGAAGTAACTGGAACATACAACCCTAATGCATCCAACCTACCACCTTACTAAATTCACACAACTTACTAAGTTATAACCAAACAAAACACTTTCTGGAAACAAGTAAAAAGGCTGTAATGAATCTTTGACAAGTATGTTGACAAGATTTTAATTGAATTTGAATTTAATACATAGCAATAGCTATTGTAAGTTTCTACTTTGATTCTGGATTCTTTAGGATTGAATATATCACCTACATCATACATATTTCCCATTCTATACTGAGAATGCTACATTATTAATATAAATGTATTGCCAACAAACAATACCTGAGTCAAGAGTTTCTATCAAATTTTACACAAGATTTTAATAACCTATCACAATTCTTTGTTTTATTGCTAGTTATGTATTACAGCAAAAATTAAACTGACATAAACTATTAATTACAACCCACCACATCAGATGGTTTAAATGCTAAAATAACTTATGTTACAAGAAGATATTCTAATTACCACTAATAGTTTAATTTAAGGTATATTCCAGATTAGTTGTTTCCTAGCTGCTTGACAGCTAAGGAACCAACACATGCAAAGTCTCACAGTAAGAGACTTTGTCTCTTAACACAGTTTGTGTTCTATGTGTAAAATAAAAGGCAAAGCTTCACTGGCAGCATAGTGAGAGTTTATGGCATACTGACTAAATGTAGAAGACACGAGGAATAAATCTCATTCATTTTTAAAAAAGTACTGTATAAATGTTTAACGTTTCTAGCTTTCTCCACATGTGCTGGTCCCTCAACTGTTGTGTATCCACGGTTGGGATCAATTGTTGCGTTAAGTCAAATCCAGATAAACCCTATTATGACTTAGCTACTCCATATAATAATTCCCTGAGACTATGAGGACTTTCAGTCCTCTCCTTATTGGTTATACTTCCCTCAAATATTAAGTAGTGCCAATGAAGAAGTACTTGTAGGGCATTCCATGTCAGCACTGCCAAAATTCTATCATCAAAGTTATACGAAAAGCTGTGTGGCTATGTTCTACCTCCCATTAATATACTTTTTATTATAACAGAATTTAGAATTATTATGGTAAG
This sequence comes from Myanophis thanlyinensis, assembly GCA_017656035.1. Classification (NCBI taxonomy): domain Eukaryota; kingdom Metazoa; phylum Chordata; class Lepidosauria; order Squamata; family Homalopsidae; genus Myanophis; species Myanophis thanlyinensis. Next base: position 4,717 of record JAEANM010016492.1, read on the forward strand.
ATTTAGTCTGCTCTGAATCTGTAAAAAAAACCCACCTCTGAAACTAACCTGGGGAACTATCCTGATTGATCATGCCAACTATTTGGACACATTTTCTTTCTACCCTTGTTTCAGCATCTAGCTTTCCCAGATATCCCTATCTCAGTCAATTCTAAAGCACTATAAAATATTAAGCTTGCCTTTCAGAATATCATCCAATATTTGGCATATTTTCAGATTAGCTACATAATGAGGATTCCTTTTCTCCTCTGAAATCCAGAGGAAAGGATTTCATATAATCTCAAGGCAAGCCAAAGAGAAAGGAAACATAATACTCTTGCAGGAGGAGAGCAGCATCTTCTTCTCCAGTCCATTTTCTTTGTGTGCAGCATAGTGAGAAATGGAACTTCTTTTTAACTACCCTATTTAGCACAAATTTTTTTTTGAACACATATCACCTAGAAGTAAATATCCTTTTTGGAGTTAAATATCCTCTTTATGGTCACATTCCTTGCCCTTCTTCCATATGGCGACTGCGGTGTGTGCAAACCTCTGGTGCCACCACATACTAGCGGTGCCTACTTTCAGTTGCCACCCTGTTGCTGGTATTCAACTTTCAACCTATCCATTTATTTCCCCCAGAAGTAGTTTCTCCTCAGATAAGGCCAACTGCAAAAGCAAAGGTCCATTCTTTGCAAGCATCCCTCCCAAATGGAAGAGCCCAGCAAGAGTTTATCCCTCTTCACCCCAACCCCAAATTCTTTAAGGATTGGAAGGTCTTACTCTGTCAGATAACATGAGAAGATATTACGATGGGCAATACATTTCCTACACGACGTTTTTCTTTAGAGCAGTGTTTCTCAACCTTGGCGACTTTTAAGATGTTTGGACTTCAACTCCCACAATTCCCCAGCGTTGAAATCCAAACATCTTAAAGTCGCCAAGCTTGAGAAACACTGATTTAGAGGGAAGCCGCTAAGCCACTCCAGGACCCAGTTTAACAGGAATCTGTTGTTCCACTTTACCCGGCTGCGCGGAACACGCACCCGCCGAACAACACGTTCCCTTCCCCGAGCGCGGCATCTAGTTTTGGAAACGCGGCTGACCCTTTCCGCTTCCCAAGACCCTCGCGGGCTATTTAAGGGGAGCGGTCACTCCCAGGTACCTGGTATCCGCGGTCCCACGGCCCACCGACTGGCGATGCTGGTTGGGAGAACGCGCAGAAGCGCTAAGTTGCGTGTAGCCGCCGCTCCCATTGCAGTTCTGGGTCATGTTTCCAAATACAGCCGCCCGCTTCGGGGCTGATCGGAGTAAGAGTTTCCGGGCTTTTGCTTCTCCATCGCACAACACCGCGGGCGAAAGAAGGGGGGGGAGGGAAAGGCGGGCGTGGCGTTCCCGAGGCGGCACCGGGATTGGTCAACCTCAGGGAAGGGCGCTCCGGTCCACGTGCCGACCTCGAGGAATAGAAAAACACCGAAAGCCGGAGCGCCCTTCCGATTGGTTGCTGCTCCGAGCCAGCTTCGAACTCTCGTCGCGTAACGTAGCTCCGGCTTGGCTTTTCACGGGGCGTTTCTCTGGAGCGGGAGTGGGGAATGGTTGAAATTGGAGAACTTGGCGCTTTCCGGCGGCGGCGCTTCTAATAGGCTGGCGGAAGAGCGCGCGCTGCCGGCCGAACCTCTCGGGCTCAAGCCGGAGAAAAGGAAAACAAAAAACAAAAAACACGCGCATGCGTGCACGTGCTCTCGGCGTTGAGGGAGGGAAAAGGAGGAGAGACTGAGGGATGAGGCGAGCTTCGTTCTCTTTCAGCAATGGGGGAGCCACGGAGAGCGGACTTTAAAATACAAGACAATGCTTCTCCTGCCCTTCTTGGTTTCTGAAAGGGAGGCTTTTTCTTGAGGGTTAAAAGCTTACGGGAAATGATCAGCCATACAGTTGAAAAGCGAATTTTAAAAACAAGAAAGCCTATGTTAATTAGCCAGACCAACGGTATTATAAAAACCATCTTTCAAGTATTACGAAGTCCATCGTCTGTGGCTCTCAGCAGCGCAACCCTGAATTGTAGATTGGGTAAATGTGCCGTCCCAAATAGCAAGCACAGTGGCAGAACAGCCGCCGGTTACTCATAAGGAGTGATTAGATCGGCTGTCGGACTTCTGAATGGAAAACAACTATAACAACAGTACAATGGACTTGCGGGGCCGTCTCGAGGTGCAATAATATCACACGGTGTAGAAGGACTATGTTAGGATTCACTGGGTTATCAATGTTTTCTCTTTTTCACTGTGGGTTGTATGGGTGGGGGGAGGTCGCAGGGAGGGAATCTCAGCCAATCTCATTGTACACATGTTGTAATTTGACAATAAAGGTTTGATTTGATTTTTTTAACTCTCCAAATTACCAGAACAACAGCAATAACAAATTGACAGCTGTAGGCTACAGGTTTGTTTTTTTTTAACCCAATATGCTAGTTTAAGGATTCCTAATCCAGTTGTCTGAGATGGCACAAAAGACTTACCTATTTTATATTAAAATTTATAGGGCCATCATGGTTCTTAAGAGAGAATACCATGGGCTCCTTTCTCAATGAAAGCAGTTACTATCTCAAGCCCAGCTTCATATCACCTGGGTGGCCATCAGCCAAGAGTGGCATGGATACAATAAATAGCTGGCTAGGTTAGCAGTGTAGGTGATTCTATCTCGAGTTAAAAATTCAAATTCACTGCAAGATTTTGTTTCCACATATGCCAGTTCCACATATATAGTTCGCATTACCCCACTTCCAGCTTTAGAACCCTCCTGGAATGCATGGATATCAAAATTCTTGGCCCTTTTTGTTAAGTTCAGAAATCAGGAGACATAGACAGTCTAACAATAACAATTCTTTATTTGAGGCTTGCAACAATAACTCTTCACTCTATTCAACAACAACAAATTGCCAGCTAGACAGCTCTTTATAGCTGAGCTGCCATGTGTCTTAGCCAATCAGTGAGCAAGCTTTTCCCGCTCGCTGAAGTTTTTTCGCGCCAAAACTATTTACAGGGTTTTTTTTTCTACTTCCCTTATTTGAATATCTCACGCCTCTCCCTCCCTGGAAGTGAATTTATCCAATCAAAAAGAATTACATTACATAATCACGTAAATACGCAGGGCATTGCTGAGCCCTGCTTGACCTGCGCAGTTCAGTTGTCTCATGCTGCCATTCTCTGCTCGGACTCGGAACTTTCTGGATTTCTATTCCGGGCATGGCCGGGCCTACAGGCAGAAACTCGCCACTGGAACAAACTAGAGTCTCAGGTAGGCGACTCTGCAAAGGATCCTGGTTTCCTATCTCTTCCCATATTGTCTCAGGGCTGACTCCTGTCCTAGAGGTCTCACTCGATATCTCTTCAAACCTTCTGCGAACTTGGTCCCAATGCCACTTCCGTATTTGCCCGTCCTCCACCTGTAGGCGAGGACCTGTCACAGAGGTTATCTGTCCTGGAGTCCAGAGTGATCCATCTGCATAATTTTGGGCATACACCGGATCTCCTACTTTGAACTCTCTACTGGGTTTGCCTTCTACATTTACTTTTTCTTGCACATAATTGGGTGCAACTGGTCTAATTTGTTTCTTAGTTTTTGTCCCATTAGAAGCTCAGCTGGGCTTTTGCCTGTGGCTGCGCTTGGGGTGATATGCTGCACTAACAGAAGTGTGTCTATCTTGTATTTCCAGTTGCCTGTCCCCATCCTGGTTAAAGCTTCCTTGGCTAATTTTACCATAATTTCAGCCTGACCATTGCTGGCTGCATGGAAAGGTGCCACTACTGCGTGTCGGATTCCCAGTTCTACTAGAAACATTTCAAAGGCCGTTGCTGTAAACTGTGGCCCATTATTGGACACCAGAATATTTGGCAATTTGTGTGTGGTGAATATTCATCTCAATGCTTTTATTGTGGCTTCTGCCGTGGTTGATGTCATTTTTATGATTTCCAATCTCTTGGAGAATGCATCCACTATAATTAAGAAAGTCTGGCCCTGCATACTCCAGTACCTCTTCATCTTCACTCTGGTCTTCCCCGTCTTCTTCTTTCATTTGGTGCACAGCCACCGTCATTTTTATTTTTAGCAGGCTTTCGCTTCGCACCAATTTTGGATTCTGCTGCAGTGAAGCCGCCGATTTCTGTGAGCTCTCTGTGGCCTGGGCTATCTCTATAGCCATTGTCCATGTTAGATTTGGCTTGGCTAATAGCTTTTGCTGTAATTGAAGATCTCGCACCCCACATACAAGATGATCTGCTAGCCTTTCCTCCAAATCTCTGAATTCACATTTTTCAGCCGGAATTCTGTGATGTAACTGTTATTGTTTCTCCTTCTCTTTGTGCCCTCTCATTAAATTGGTATCTCAATACGGTTCTCGATGGGGCAGGCTCGAAACGGGCTTTTAGTAGGGCTTGCAGCTGTGGCCATGGCACAGTGTCTATATGTGGGGGGTGGGGCTGCAAGAGCCTCTGTTAGTCGGAATACAAGATTGGACCCTCTTTTTATTGTAAACAGATTACTTAAAATACACTAAACTCCCCTTTTCTTGTGGCAGATAAATTAGCTAGAAAGGTTGCATACTAAATTAGAAGCTTTATCAGGTAGGGACCGAAGGACCTCTAGAGGAGCAAGGACCTCTAGAGGAGCAGGAACACATTGCTGCTTGTTGCCTATTGCTTGCTATTTATAGGAGTGGCCCTGCCACTGCAAATATTATAACATTTCATATACAGTACCTTTGTTTTCCAAAAGTGTATAAAAGTTATGCTGTTACTGATGCTCTTGATTTGTGATGAAGTCCCCAAGACCAGCCCTCTTTGTGCTGTACGGAATAAACAGGTTGCAGTTTCCCTCCTTGTTTTGGCTACTTCACACTACGGAAAAATAAAGCCAGCATTTTACTGGGCCAATCATGATTTGACCATCGAAATGACATAACTGGCCATACTTCTTGTACTCCTCAAGCAGATCTAAAAAGGTTGTCCTCACCTGGCTATTGGCTATTTGCCAATAATAGGAATATTAGACTCCTTTTTACTTTCTGCAGGTATCCTCAATGACCCATTTAATCTGTCTGAAAATAACAAACATATATTTATTTTCCAGATAACCTATTGTAAATCTGAATTCCAATTTAGAAGATATTTAAAAAGCAAGTATTCTAATTTTTTTACTGCAAAAGGCAACTAATTTCTAATATCAATGCACTGATGATGTTACCTTGTTTGGGTAATGAAATTTCTGCAAGAAAACAACTAAGCTCAGACCACAAAGAACCCCTCATTTCAACCCTGAGCTACAATATTCTTCTTTAGTAATGTTGCTTCTTAAAAAAATTAGGTTGACTATATACTGCAGGTGGGCCACTAGTGGCATCCAAAAGGGTGATCAGATTCATTTGATGAAAGCAACTTTCTGCTAAAACACCATAAGCTTCATCCCGTGTGGGTATTGTACTATATCCATATAAAGAAGTGTTAAGGAGTGGAGCTTTGGCGGGAAGAACTCAAGAGAGCGGGAAAATCCTGGTCTCTGATTGGTTAAGACGCGCCAGGCAAAAAGTATAAAGAGCTGTCTTTTTCTGTTAGTTTCTTATCTTGCTCGGAGTGACTGGCAATTGTAAAGAATAAAGAAGACTGTGTTTTAATGAACTGAAGCGCCTCTGTCTCGTCTTTGCCCACAACAAAACACTGGCGACGAAGGTAGGATCCAGAGACAACAAAGGGCGTTTGACCAGAACAGGCTCCAGAAGATCGGCAAAGGAATGGCAGCCCATGCCCCCCCCCCAGCTCCGTTCGATCCCAGCGCCGAAGACTGGGAATCGTTTATGAGCAGATTTTGCAGCTTCCTAGTAGCGAATGACTTAGGAGAGCTGAGTGATGAGCGGAAGTGGGCTATGTTCATAGGCTATTGCGGGAAGAGAGTGCTTCGCCTTGCAAAAGCCCTCGCATCTCCCATTCCTGTAGATTCAGTGCCATGCGCAAGACTGCAAGCAATGTTAAAAGAACATTTTGAGACGGCTCCTTCCCGAATGGTGCTGAGACACCAGGTCAACGAACGAAGTCAAAGAGAAGGAGAATCGGTGAATGACTACATTGCTGAGCTACGCATGGCTGCCGAACAATGTGAATTCAATGACTTAGAGGACAGACTAACTGACCGATTGGTTTGTGGGGTGCGAGACCTCAACCTACAACAGAAGCTGTTGGCCAAGCCAAATCTAACATGTCCAATGGCTGTAAGCATCGCAAAAGCTGCTGAGTGATCACGGAAGTCAGTGGCATCAATCAGGCACCAACAGAAAACGGCGGGAGGTGAAAGCTCGCCAAAATCAAAAAGAGCGGGAAGCATGCACAGACTGAGTGAAGAGAGCAGCGATGACCAGAGTGGAGAAGAAGTCCATCAAACAGATGCCAAGCAACCAGTGAAGCGTTGGGACGGAGGGGTCTGTTCCAGATGCGGGGGAAAACATTCCCACGCAGATTGCAGATTTAAAGATGCAATATGCCGCCGTTGTGAAAAGAAGGGACACTTGGCGCGTGTGTGTTGCGCGAGCATGCCAGCAGCCCTATCCGAAAGGCACCGCAGCAAGCCACGAGAGACTTCAATAGGAAGAAGAGTAATTGGAGACCCAAACAAAAAACAAACCATATTCGAGTCTGCCTGAACAATAAACAAGGCGCCAAGAAGATAAAGGTGACAATCAGGATGGAGGGAAGTCCATGCGAGATGGAAGTGGACACAGGATCAGCCCTGATAATAATCGCATGGAGAACATTGAAACGAATGCTGCTGCACATACAGAAGAAACACCTGAAGCCACAGACATCAATCATAAATGACTACCAAGGGAAGCGAATCCCCATCGTAGGAAGGAAGACTGTCCAATTCAAAAAGTTCAAAGGACCATTAGAGCTGAATTCAAAAAGTTCAAAGGACCATTAGAGCTGACTGTCATCGAGGGAGCCCTACCCAGTTTATTGGGGCTCAAATGGTTCCAAGCCCTGGGACTTCACATCGGGGGAGTGAACAAGATCTGCCTGGCAGCGTCAATAGAGAGAATCGACAGACTGCTGGAAGAATTCACAGAACTGTTTGCCGATGGGTTGGGCAAGTATAGAGGGAAACCCATATCATTTAATTTAGACCCAAACGTCACCCCAATAAGACTTAAGCCCAGGCGGGTTCCCTTTGCGCTTAAGAGCAAAATAGATTAACAGATTGACAAATTACTGAAACAGGGCATCTTGGAACCAGTAGATCACGCGACCTGGGAGACCCCAATAGTTACCCCCGTTAAGCCAGACGGTTCTGTCCGCGTATGTGCTGATTATAAGTGTACCTTGAACAAGGCAATGCAACAGAGTGCTTACCCCGTGCCAGTGGTACAGCATTTATTGCACCAGCTGGGGAAGGGAAAAATATTTGCAAAATTGGACCTTGCCCAGGCATACCAGCAATTACCGGTATGCGCTAAAACAGCAGAAGCCCAAACAATCGTCACACACCGGGGCATATTTAAATGCAACCAGTTACAATTCGGGGTAAGCGTGGCCCCGGGGTTATTCCAAAATCTAATGGAGCGCCTTTTAGCGGGTCTGCCAGGGGTAGTGCCATATTTTGACCACATATTAATATCAGCATCGTCAGAAAGCGAATTAGAACTGAGACTATGGAGCATTTTCTCTAAGCTGCAAGACGCAGGTCTCAGCCTCAAATGGGACAAATGTCAAATAGGTTTGAAACCCAGGTTGAATTCCTGGGATTTCTAATAGACGCATCTGGCATACACCTGACCACATCTAAAATAGAAACAGTGCAAAATGCACCCACACCTAAAAATCAGGCTGAACTGCAAGCATTTCTGGGGCTGCTTAATTTTTACAACATATTCTTGCCCCATAAAGCCTCCGTGGCTGAACCTTTACACCGCTTATTGGGGAAAAAGGCCATGTGGGTGTGGGGCCAGAAAGAAAAGAGGGCATTCCAAGCTGTCAAAAATCTATTGTTATCTAACCAGGTGCTGGTGCAATACAATGCCACTCTGCCCCTAATCTTAGCGTGTGATGCTTCCCCTTTCGGGGTGGGGGATGTCCTAAACCACATACTGCCCAACAGGAATGAAGTCCCCATTGCATATTACTCTAGAACACTAGCCCCAGCCGAACAGAACTACAGCCAAATTGACAAAGAGGCTTTGGCTCTAGTGGCTGGGATCAAGCGTTTTCACGAATACCTCTATGGGAGACACTTCATGCTGATAACAGACCACAAACCGCTATTAGGCATTTTGGCGGGAGACAAACTGACCCCCCCCCATCCTGTCACCATGATTTACGAGGTGGACAGTTTTTTTGGCGGCATACAATTACACATTGCAACATCGACCCGGGAAGATTCTGGCACACGCGGACACATTGAGCAGATGCCCATTGCCCACCCCGGTTGAGGACCCTGCCCTTCAAACGCTATCCTGTTCATCGAACAATTCGCCCCCAGCATTTTAACTGCATCAGACATTGGCAAAGCGACTTCCAAAGATAAA
>JAEANM010016493.1:0-13258 GCA_017656035.1 Myanophis thanlyinensis
ATAATAATGTCTATTCCAGGTCTTTGGAAAGGAGGCAATAGGCAGACAAAAATGCCAAATCCAGTCTGAACATTTGACTGACTATGTGACAAACTATAATAATAATATCATCCAGGTCAGTATTTGCCAGTCCAAAATTTAGAGGAAAGAAAGTGGCTGGGAGTGGGTCTTTCTGTTGACTCATGGAAAGAAGCCATTTCAAACCAATGACCCGCCGTCATCTCTAGAAGCGGTCATCAACTCCACTCTAGGCCAGTCCTTCTTGTCAGAGGAGAGGCAGACAGCGTTCTGGAGCTAATCAAACAGATTAGGCGAAACCCCAAGGTTTCCTTGGCACATCTGTCCCAATACGTGCTGAGATGTTATCTTGCACAGGCATTGTCCCCTGGGCAAGTCTCCACGCAAGGCCCACAAAGGGGTTCAGCTTCCCTTCAACAGGCTGGCAACAGCAATGCACTAACCAGGATGAGTTGCCTCCACAGAGGTGCTTCAGTCCCTGAGGTGGTGGAAATCAGCGGCGATTTGGCAGGGCTGTACTTTCAGGGAGCCAGCGACGCAAGCTTCTTCAACTGAAGAGCACATTTGGTGCACTCCTAATCCAGGACCAGTGGTCTCCACCAGACCTGCCCCATGACTTAAACTGGCTGGGGCTGAGAGCTGTCCACCTGCTCTCGGGTGCTTCCAGCGTGAGATTCAAAGTCCCAATGTCAGGTTATGACTGACATTGCGGCCACCAAGACTCATGTCATGAGATAAGGGGACACCCACTCACAGTCCCTCATGAGAGAAGCTCAAGCCCTGTAGACCACAGTAACATCCCTCAAGGCGCAACATATTTCAGACCAGGGTGGAACACTAGAAGTGGCAGCTCCATCTGTATCTCTTCAGGGAGATGACCAAGAGATTTGCCAATCTGGTGATCGATTTGTTCACATCCCCTTTGAATTGCCAGTTGCCAGGTTCTTTACTCAATTCGAGTTCAGGAGAGGGAGGGGACGGACATACTCCACAGTTTATGGCCAGGGTGGCTATAGGCATTTCCTCTTACTCCATGGGTGATCAGAAGGTCCCTAGAAGAATGGGCCACAATATTGCTCGTGGCACCACATGGCCCCAGGCAGCCATGGATTTCAGTTCTGATCAGTCTGGAGACTGCCATCATTGGTGGATTCCCAAGGAATGACTGGTTCTTTGTCAGGGGAACCTAATACATACAGACCTAGGATGGCTCCAACTGATCATTTGGCAGTTGAGTGGAGGGTCCTGGGTTAGGACAATTCATCTACTAGGGTCAGTCAGATGATCCAGGCTTCTAGGAGGCCGCCATCCAATTGGATTTATGACGCCACATGGACGGCCTTGGCTCTTGGTGTGCCAGAACACCAGTGGTCCCTTCCACTGCTTTATTCACCCATGTCCTGGACTTCTCCAGGTGGGGCTAAACAAGGGGCTCGCCCTCCAAACACCTTGCGCAGGCAAGTGGCCACTCTCTCAACAGTTTGGATTTGTGGGAACAGAGGGTCCCCTTCTCAGCATCCATGGATTTGCAGCGTTAAGGGGTGCTGCCCACCTTACACCTCCTGTGGTTTATAGATAGCTAAACTGGGACATAACCAAGGGATACGGGCTCTCACTACAGCACGATTTGAAACCAGGGGCAACTAGTTTGAGTTCCCTTTCTCCCCAAATAGCATTCCTAGTAACAATCAAATCTGCTAGATGTAGTTCAGAGTCAGCAGCCTTGTCTGTTAGAGGTGATCTCTGCATTTTCACCCCATCTGGTCATTAGATTAGACCCTCCCTTTATTCCAAAGGAAATTCCTGGTTTCACAGGATACAGTTCCTAACCTTACCAGATCACTGCCCAGAACCAGTTCACGCCAAATAAAGGAAATGACACACATTAGCTGTCCACAGAGTCCTTAAAATATATATCAAAAGGGGAGAAGCCTGGTTAGAATACTGGCATTCCTCCTGTGAGGAGGAACCAGCCCCTGGGAACGAGAGTATTATGCCAACTATAGGCCGATGGGTTTGGGCATGTATAACCAAGGCTTATGGGCCCCAGAACTTATAAGTCCCCAGACGCGTTCCAGTACATTCAACCAGCGTGGCTTGGTCAGCTCAGGCATCTATAGAGGATATCCATAAGAAAGCTGCTTGATTTCCCCATACACTTTCTTTAGACATTATACATTAGACTCCTTCACCTTGGCCGATGCGGTCCTTGGTAGACAAGTCTGCACAGGACTGCACAGGACCCGCCCTCAGGACTGCCAGCTTTGGGATGTCCCATTCTTGGATTCTCTGCCTCAGCACAATGGAGAAAGGGCATTGGTCTTACCTGATATGCTCCTTCTTGTGCTGAGAAGAGAATCCAAGCCCACCCTGTTGACTATCTGGTCCTAGGTCCAAGAGTGGTAGGAATTTTTATGGGAGCTCTCACAGTCGATCAATATACCTTTGCTGAAAACTGGAAAGTAGGCCAGGAAGAGAAGCGTGGTTTCAGGTTGATTGACTCAATCTAATGATCATCATGATCGTGTTAACGCATCCAGTTAACCCATCCATCTAACCCTTTCCAGTTTGGAGTCTGTTCAGGGAAGGTAATGTCTGAGGTCAAACCCTTAGATCTAAATCTGCCATTTCCAAGGGGAGGCAGACAGCCACACAAGATTCTTGTCATATAATATTCAGTAATAAAATATTTACTTGGACCTACTCACAGAATGATTTTGGTTGCTTGCACCTGACATTATGTTACTTTAACCTTACAATAAATCTAATGTTGGTATTTGTGGTCTATGCTTATCTGAATTACCTTGAAGGGGCTGACAATACAGTGGGGGTGGAGTGGACAGGTTTTTGTTTCTTCCCCCTACCCTGAGATGTGGTTCTGCTTTGGAACATCATACTTCTGTCAATTCTTCTGATGGGGGTGGGAAACAAGGTTGAACCTACCACTGAATTATGTTCAGGAATAGATCTAGATGAACTAGTTTGGTCTAGTGGTTAAAGGCATCAGCTAGAAACCAGGAGACCATGAATTCCAGTCTTGCCTTACATATGAAAGCCGACTGGATGACTTTGGGCCAGTCAGTTTCTTTCAGCCCAGCCCACATCTGTGTTTCTGCGTAGTTACAGTCTAGATTTATTTATTAGAGTTTTATCCCACCTTTATTATTTTTATAAATAAGGCAGTGAATATACCTAATACTCCTTCCAACTCCCATTTTCCCCACAAGAACCCTGTGAAGTGAATTGGACTTAGAGAGAATGACTGGCCCAAAGTCACTCAATTGGCTTTCATGACTAAAGCGGGACTAGAACTCACCATTTCTAGTATAGTTCTAGCTATAGATAAGCCTCCTTTACAACTACAGTTGTAACCAACATCACAGTTCTTAAACAAAGTGGTTGCTAAATATAACCATAACTCTGCTCATGATTTTACTTCAGCTATCCTTTGCTTTACAGATCTGTGAAAATTGTAAATGCAAATACTGGTTACAGTTACTTTTTCATCGCTTGTTTGAATGGTTGCTAAATGAGGCTGTCACTAAATAAGAGCGGCCTATATTTCTTGCAGGGCTGAGGTTGGTTACTAGGGAAGATAAATATTCTATCATATTATATAGTTTTCTTGCCAGAAATTGTAGGGTCCCCTCCCTCCCTCCTTCCTTCCTTCCTTGGATATTTGGATAGGTTGGCGCTTCCCAGTAAGTGTCAAGCTTTTCTTTTTTTCCTAAATAGGTACAGTATATACTAAGAATTTCTATCAGGACTACCAGATTCTGTAACAGCTTTGTTCCCTATGACATCCATCTGTTAAACTTGCAAGATTTGTTTTTCTCGCCATGCACATGTATACATCCAAATTAGACTGTGTTGTTTCTGTGTCATATAATATATGTGAGTATGGGCATAATTTTGAATTTATTTATTTATTTAGTCATGTTTATGTAGTGTATATTGGAGGTGGTGACCCTTTGAGAGCTGTATGCAATGAAATTTCGTTTAATGTATGCCAATTAGTGTACATTCAAAGTGGCAATATTAATATATTCTGAAGTGTCCATATTGTTAAAGACAAATCCCTGAGTTTTCCCCAGCTGTATGGAAAATTCTGCTTCCCCAATTTTTTTTAATGCATACGTAGACCCCAGTTAAGAAATTTATGACAGTCAATTTTCAGCCAGGATGTAAGGTGTTAGCCAGGAATAGATATATCATGTAGGGAGGGTTGGCAGTAGAAAGGCAAATGATATTCATTTCTTGCAAAGAGTAAATCATATATACAGAGAAAAATGTAAAAGTCAGCCTTACCTATATCTTATTGTAGATGTAGGGTTTTGAAATTGCTATCATTAGGTATAAATCAAGTGAACAAAGAGGGAGTTTAAATAGTAAATGTCTCCTCATAATTTAACTTTGGAACTCATTGCCCCATTTTGTGACAAAGGCCAACAGAATAATTGGACTCAAATAAGAATGATACAAATAAGGAAATTGGTTTTTAATAGTAAAAATACAATGTGTAAACATTCATTAACGATATCTTTAAATATTAGATTGGAAATAAGTGACACTTTCCCAATATAGAGAAGACTTGTCAGTTCTTGTTGTTACTTTTATCCAATAAGCTTGTTTTATTTTGTGTGCTCTTTAAAGATATGCTAAAAGAAGGGATGTGTGTGTCCACTGTAGCCTAAATGTCATATCTGAGGCTTTGAATTAGTTACTATCTTCACAAGGTTTGTTCTAAAATGTGCATCAGACTGGTGCCAGATTCCCTAAACCACATTGTATTAGAATTTAGCTGGATTTGAGTGAATGTGCATATTTAAAACAACTCTAACGCTAGCCTTACGGAGCAGCATCCGCCCATTATTTCTCAGGTCACCGCTTGGCTAATGGTCTATTAATTTGTTCAGTTGTCCCATGTGAGTCAAACTCAATTTCTGGTCTGTGATTTTTCCTTGTCAGCAGTGTGATGGATTGGATTTACGGCTGTCAGCGCCTGCTCCCAATCCACCCCTCCACCTTTACCCCACACCGCTCCTGCCTGAAAACATGAAGATGTTTCCTCCATGCCTCTGGCAAGCACAGAGATGCTCCTACCCTCACCCGCACAAATCTTCGCTAAAGAGAGCGCGTACATCTACTGCTGTATTGGGAAAGATTTGTCTTCTGCCATGAAAAATGACAGAAATATTTAAGGACAAATAAGGTTTACAAACCCAATTGAAAATTATTATACGGAGGCCCTGGCTGCAGATGAGTCCAAGCTGATGTGCAGAGGCAATCAAATCGGATTTCCTTATCGGGCTGTTATTTTAGGGCGTTATCTGGCACCATAATGCAGTTATAAATTCAATTTTGCTGCCGAGCATTTATTGTTTACTATTGGCTGTTTGCTGGAAAAAAATGTAAACACTTCACGACTGTAAAACTAATTTCTGTCCTGAGAAGTAAGGCAGGAGGCTGGGGATGAAAAGATGAAAAGAAAATAAGTTCAAGGATAAAGCCCTGGCTATATATTGGATCAGCTTTTACATTAGTCGCAATGTGACTGCTTTTCAGTCTTTGTCTTATGCTCAGTCAAATCTTGTTTCAGCTGCTGCATGATTTGGGGAGATTTTGATTTTAATAGTTTTAATTGTTAGGGTGACAAATATATCTCTGCACAATGGAAAGAGTGTTATATACAGTAGATATATCTTATGCATAAATTGAATTTCCTTCACAAGTACTATTTGTCTCCAAAATAGAGAAAAGTGGACTTAAATCTGGGAGACCTAGCCATAAATCTTACTTTCTGTTTATCACCTTCATTTTCTCCCATCTATAAAACATGAATGATCCTGAGTTAAGAAAATAAAATAAATGCAAAGCACAGACAAAACAGCACAGCTGCTACATTCATGCCTTCTTTTCTGCCAATTCTCTAGTGCCCTCTTTCAGGAGAGGTTAATGCTGAAATAGCACATAATGTTCTCCGGACTTGGTTTTCATGGCCACTTTACAGTGCCCCCTGCTGGAAAAAGCAAGATAAACCACCCATAGAATCTCCAATCCTGAAATTTAGTCAGAAGCTTTCTTTCCAGTTATTTGTTTGTTTGTTTTCCCACCTTTATCATTTTTATAAATAACTCAAGATGGCAAACATACCTAATACTCCTTCTTCTACCTGTTTTCCCCACAACAAGAACAACAACAATCCTGGGAAGGTGAGTTGGGCTGAGAGAGAGTGACTGACTCAAGATGACCCAGCCAGCTATTCCCCACAAGTGTTCTAGTCAAAAATAAGCATAGCTAAGAAATGCAGATTGCTGACAAGGAAAACTTAAGATTATTCCATTAATTCTACATAAAAATTATGCATTCATCTTCTATGGCAATTAAATAAAGTCAGGAATTGATGCACAGTTCAGCTGGGAAATCTCTTACTGCTGCCCTCTTTTCTCAATTTATTCCTTCCTGCATATGTGCTATTTGTTGAGATTCCATCAGGATGGATTCCTAGCCATTTCACCCAGAAGCATCCTCATTCAGGAAAGATTAGATGTGTTTCCTAGACAGAGATCTTAACTTTCTTTGAGTGTATCCTTCCCCCCGCTCCCCCGGGCAGGTAAGATGCTGGTTAGTGGCATTAGAAACAAAATATTTATATCCCACAGATTTGCGTTTAATAAGTCAAGCAAAAGTGTCAGCAGGGGGTAAACATCTCTTGAATTCCCCCCCCCCCCAAATAATTGAAGATCAAGCACTTTTTAGTAAAATGTGAGGACAACTGTGGTATGTATACGTCTTGTTGTGCATATGTATTTGGATTTCATTTTAATGAGATCTCTTTAATCTTAAACCAGTTTATAAAAATCAAATTAAATCTTGTAACAGGAAATTTCCTTTTGTGAGCTTGATAGTAATGTGGAATTGTTACTGAAGATACATTGACTGTTGCCTTTTAAGGAAATTTGACATCACTTCCTCAGGAAATAATCCTGACTAGAAAAATGGAAGCAGTCAGTATTGAAACCAGTTGTCCCGGATTCAGAAATATCAAGCCTTCTCAAACTAGCTTAATTGTAGTGCAGTGAACTAAGTTAACAATTTATTCTTTTCAAGGACATCAAACTAAAAAGGTGTGTACAGACAATGCTTGTTAGGACTCTTCAGAGGGTGCCCTGGTTAATAGTTACAGCAAATTTAGCCCTGCGTGACCATGACAGATCTTCAAAAAATTAAGCAATATTCTAACTTGTTTTGATACACGTTTTGACTGTTTTTATATGTTAGCTGCCTAGAGTTGTGATTATAAGATGGGTAGCTGTATAATTTGTACAAACAAATAAATATACAGGATTAGGTTAATATTTGAACTGGAAAGCTCAAAGAAATTTTCAAGTTGTGGACTAGAGTAGGAAGAGTGGTGGTTTACAAATTTAAATAAATAAATAAATAAAGAAACAAATAAACAAACAAACCCCATTAAAAAAACTTAGAACAAGGCAGGGTTGTATTGTTGTATTGCCAAGAAAGCAAGAATGGATATGTCCATGAAATTATCAAGAGTCAAATTTGACCTGGAGCAAATTTTACAATTTACTACTTTATTATTAAAGTAAGGTTCTACATTTAGGTAAGAAAAATCAAATGCAAAAATCTAAATATTTTGTGGTAAACTGGACCACTCCTCTCTGTGTGTATATACCTCCTTGAAAGCAATGTGTGAAAATCTTTAGATGGTAGTGCCTTTTTAATCCATTTTCTGTTATAACTGCTTCTTGAAACTCACACAGTTTTCAGTCCTGAATTCTGAGTATGAAGAGTTTGAAGGCATAGCTAGACTATTGTCAATCTGGGAAAACTGAAGGTATTCTGTTGTAGCTAGTGAATAATACCACAACTCCTAAACAGGTGGTGTAGGTCTCTTTTTTTGCCCACCAAGAAACCATCTCTCCTTCACAAGTGTCATTTCTAATTTACAGTCAAAAAGAAATGCATATATGTCATTATTTTTCTCTAATGCAATGACATTTCATTTTAATGTACGCCGATTAGCGTACATTCAAAATGACAATAAAGTTATTCTATTTTATCTAATAGAATCTAATCTTTAGTTTGAATGTGTCTTCCTTGCTACGATTGTATTAAAACTCCAAGTGAGGAGTTCTGTAAGAAATGTAGTTGGAATTCTCAGCATTTAGAAACCTAGGCCACACAGAAACAGGCAATTTTACTTACCGCTCAGTGCAAATTGTTTTGTGGTATGGTATACAGTACACTGTTTAGAAGAGAGGTGTGAGAAATAGGGAAAACCATGAGCAATGATTTAAGAAGAAAGTTGGCGATTCCCAAACAAGACAATTTATAGGAATAAGAAGAGAAATAAAGTTATGCGGACATTTCAACAGTAAATACACATGACGTGAAGCCATTTCTCCTTTCTCTCCTTACTAAGTTCTATTAAACTTGACAAATTATGATGTACAGACATGTAATGCAAACTGATCTGTTATAAATTCAAATCTGTTACACAGAAGCAGTGGGGAAGTTCAGAGGGAGGGGAAAAGGAAGACAAGTGTATTACATGGATAATGTATTTGACATATTAATAAAACAAGCAGCATTGCTCTGGCTAGGCAATGGTCGGATGCCAATAGGTGATGATGGATCACAGATTGATGGAATCCAGATGTTTAGAATCATAGTCTGGGGCTTTTCTCATATTGACTAAAGGTAAAAAAATGCAGCCCTGTCAGCACATTAAGTCTCCCTGCTGCTCATGGAGGCTGTTGAAGTAATTATGTATTTCTGAACACCAGCCATATGCTAGACCTGTCCTACTTCCTTTTGGCCAGGCTCCCTGGCTACAGGTGCAGGAAAACCTAGACCTTTTTTTCTTACCTCCCACTGAGGATAAACTCCAAGATGTTCTTTGCCAAGTAAAAAGCATGGCAGCTTTTGGAAACAAAACATTGTAGGTCTGATCTGTTTCTTATAACAATTCCTGTTTGCTTTGTGCTCCATCACACATGTGACAGATTTACATTTTGGGGGAAGTGAGTCTGTTGTAGTCTTCTCTTTTAGAACAGACTTTGTTTTTTTTCTTTTGTTCAAGGATGTTTGATTCTTGAAGAAGACTTGGACAAGTCTGCAGTTTTCTTGACAAGGTTTATCAGAAGTAGTTTGCCATTGCCTCCTTCCTATGGCTGAGTGAAAGTGACTGGCCCTAGGTCAGTCAGCTGGCCTTATAGTATGCTTAAGGCTGCATTAGAACTCAAGACTCACAATTTCTAGTCTGATGCCTTAACTGCTATACCAAACCGGTTTTGTAGATCAGTCATAGGAACTTTGAAAGCGAATGAAATATAGGAGTGCTAAGTCTTCCTGTTTTGAAGAAAAAAATCGCTATATAAGGTATTAATTATCGTAAGAGCTATTTTCAACCTACCTTCCCATCCAGCTGCATAGGATACTAATTGATCGATTAGTTGTTGATTCATTGCTTTAAAAAAAGCTGCAGGCAGGCTAGACTTATCAGGAGTCTTTCCTACTATATACATCCACTGATTCTATGGAAAACCTGTCAAAATGGTAATTACATTTCCAAACTCTTCCCCAACCCTGTGCCTTTGGTTCCTTCCATCTTATTTGCACCTGTTACAGGTGTTCCTATGTTGACTTGGAATTTAAGGGAACTATAGTTATCATATATGCAGGGTATTTGATGTGGAAGGCTATTTTGCCAGTAGTCATTTCACAGAAAGACGTCTTGAACCCATTAATCCATCTTTGCCATACAATTTTATGAAGCTTGTTCTTCAGTTTTCAAATATGATTGGGTTTACAGCACACTATGTTATGTTATCCATGGTTTGTTGTATTAACCATGTAGATTGGATTCACAAGTAATATACTGTTGACCATAAGACACACTTAGGTTTAGAGGAGGAAAACAAGGGAAAAAATATTCTGAAGTGCATGTAGTGAGGGCAGGAGGCAGAGCCTGAGAGGACCACAGATAGGTGTCCTCTGTGTGCCAGCTCTGTCTATTGACTCCTGCACTGTGGAAAAGAGAAGAGGCAGGCAATGACAAAGACAGAAGAGGTGGGGTTCAGCACTGTAAAAGGACCCTGCCGTTGCGGTCTGGCTGCTATTCACCAAAGGACTGGCAATATTCACTCCATAAGTCACACAGACATTTCCACCCACTTTTGGGGGGAAAAGTGCATCTTATGGAGTAAAAAATACAGTACTTTTAGCCATATCCTCCAAGCCACCAGTAATTGGGTTTATGCAACCTACAGAGTCAAAATTGAACAAAATTCACTATGTCTTCATGCAGTATGTGAACCTAGTCATAGTAAGAAATTAGTGCTGGTTTATTACTCAGCTAGTTTGTTACTCAGATATAAATAAATAATCTTGCTGCTGCAGCATCTTATAGTATACTCAGAACCACATAATCGTAATAAACTTAGTATTTGATTGGAAAATGTTTCAGTAATAATTGACATTGAAAAACATGACATTAAAATCTCACAATTCAGATGAAAGACCTGACAATTATTATCGTTTAATAAATTTCATGTAATCTTTTAAAAATACAGCTATGCTGGCTTTGATTTTACATTATTAATGGATTTTATTTGCCTGCTGTTTTAGTTTTCCAAAGTTGTTTTTTGTCTTGAGAATTCTTATGCTCTACTATTTAAATACACTTTCTCCATGCAAAAGAGAAACTCAAAATGGTTTTAAATTTAAATTTAATTTTGAGAAAAATGGACTTAAATATAAATGAGTAATGCTTAAAAGTGGGCTCAAACGCAAGTCAATAGTTATGTAATGAACATTACAGTTTACAGCACAAAAATTCCTCAGCATCCCAATATAGTGCCAATGAAATTCAGCCGCAAAATGCCAATTTGGGGCAGTGTAATTTCTTTTTCAAAAATGGAAATGATAGTAGCAAGCTGTTCCATTTCCCATCTGTAGCCCCCTGTTGAGTGCCCCAAATTGGGTTACTGAAATTCTGCTCTTTTGAGATCACATATCGGTGGAATAATCTCAAGCCAATTTAGGCAATTTCAAAGCTGGGAATGGTACAGGTTTGCATCCCAGAACCTCTGATATCCCCATCTTTAACCTCATTCAAAAGAGTAGAAAGTTTCCTTTATATCTTCTGGTGATATCACTGGAGGGTCATCTCGTGGCCTTCAACTACTAGACAGAGAAGCACACTGTAGCCCCCAGCCAACAAAAGATTATACTTTCCTGCAGCTCAGGATATGCTTTGCACCATTAACACTCATTCCCTAAGTCCCTGTAGGACACATTTTTAACTAGCCCACCTTTGAGCCTCTTGTTGCAAAACAAATTCTCCTCTTGACTATAGGCTTAAAGGTGTTTGGGTCTTTTGTAGATCAGGTAGCATGCATAAACCATAAGAATAAGGATAAAGAGGATTGTTTGCATTCTAAAAACATGCCAGACAGTATGAATATATAATGCGGTTAAGGCTTGTCAGGAAGGAAATCCCCCTTCCCTTTGGGAGGAGGGGAGGGTAAGGATAGAAGAATAACCAAATTCCAGTGGGCTGCAATATGATCTGCTTTAGCTCATTAAAGACTGCAATAAAATATTAATAGTTATTGTCTCTCTATTTTTTGTAATTATCATCACAAAGAAAAATCTGCTGCAAGTCACTAATGTGTTCCCAGCAGTGGGTTGCTTTTTAATACCATAGCAGGAAGATGAATGGTGGAAAAAAGCATTAATCTACAGCTTAGAAATACCATAGTATGGATAAGCCATCTACCACCTTAACCCTACACAGCTGTGCCATTATATCTGTTTTCAGTGCCGATGTAATCCTATTCTAGGATGGTCGCTGATTTAACATTTTACACTGTGATGCTTCATACAAGGCTGGGGAATGTGGGAATGGCATTCACTTATTTTGCATTTGTGTCACTCTGTTCTCCAATAGGAAGCATTTTAAATTTTAAAATTTTATAATTAGTTTAATCGGCCTTAATTTAAGTAATTTTAACTGGGTTTTAAATTGTTTATATGTGTTTTTACTTGGCTGTGCACCGCCCCGAGTCCTTCAGGAGAGCGGGCGGTATAAAAATATTGATAGATAAATAAATAAATAAATATCAAAATCATGCAATTTTGGACCCTAATATGCCACTGTCAAAGCTCCCTCCCCCAATCCCCTATACAAATATTGTGAATTCATTTTCAAATTACAGAATTTCCCTCATCTCCCACAGATAAAGACCTCCTTGAAACTGAAAGCAAAATTTAATTCACTTCTAATTTTAGTAATTGTTCGGAGAAAAGCTAACATTACTAAAAGTATTAGAATAGTTATGTATGTGTCGCTTTTTAGCAGAAAAAAACCTACTCCAACATGAGGCAGAGAGCACAACAAATGTTGTATTCTAGGATATGCAACTTGTAGCCAGAGGTGGGATTCAACCAGTTTGCACCTATTAGCTAGAACCGGTGGTGGCGAACCTATGGAATGCATGCCGGAAACAGCACGCCAAACCATCCCGCGAGCTTTCTGGCACGGCAAACCATCCCATGTGCCCACACACAGCCCCGCTGGGTGTGTACTCTGTTCTCACACTCCAGTGCATGCAGCCCCCACAGTCCGTTCTTGTGCTCCATCACGCGCTAGCCAGCTGTTTTTTGCCGCGTAGGAGTACCAAAACCCAGAAGCGCAGCATCCCAGTGTGCATGTGTCCTCCGAGAGCCAAATGTCTGGTTTCCAATATGCGCATGCGCGCCAGCCAGCTGTTTGTCATGCACACATGCGCGCCATGCTGGGACACTGCGCTTCCGGGTTTCAGCGCTTCCGTGCAGCAAAAGCCAGTTGGCTAGCACACAACAGAGTGCAAGAACGGGCTGCGGGGGCTGCGTGTGAGGTGCATGAGAACGGAGCCAGTGGGGCTGTGTGGGGCACGCGGGATGGTTTGCCGTGCCTTTCTGTCATGGAGGATGGCACCTGATGATGTAAAAGGTTCACGACCACTGTTCTAAGCAGTTCAGAGAACTGCTGGTTCAGCTAGTCATTAGAGCAGAGAACTGGTTGTTAAATTGGCCTGATACCATGGGATTTTAAATTTAACTTAATTCTATTTTAAATGAATTAATTTAAATTAATTTTTAATTGTTATATTTTAATTGTTTAACTGATTTTAATTGATTTTAAACTATATGATAATCTTAATTAAGACAG
>JAEANM010016494.1:0-13256 GCA_017656035.1 Myanophis thanlyinensis
TTGTACTGTTTTTTATAGGCTGTTCACCACCCCGAGTCCTTCGGGAGAGGGGCGGTATAGAAATTTAATAAAATTAATTCATTAAATTTAATAAAATTAAATTAATTAATCATAGTGTTTTTCAAACTTGGCAACTTTAAGATATGTGGACTTCAACTCCCATGGTGTCTGGGGAATTCTGGGAGTTGAAGTTCTTCCATCTTAAAAGTTGGTGCATGTTTATCCTGTATTGATTATTTTCTTATAATTAATTCAAGGTGGCAAACATACTTAATATTCTTTCCTCTTCCTGTTTTCACCACCACAACAACCCTGTGAGATGAGTTGGACTGAGAGACTCTCCCAAGGACCTCCCAGCTGGTTTTCATGCCTAAGATGGAACTAGAATTTACAGTCTCCTGGTTTCTAGCCTGGTGTCTTAACCACTAGACCAGTGGCCCCAAACCTTTTGGGTACCAAGGACCGGTTTTGTGGAGAGAGATTTCTGTGTGGACCGGAGGAGGCGTGATTTTGCATGCTGCATCCTGCTGATGGGGCTTTGCTTGTTTGCGCGGTCTGGTTTCTGGCATGCCATGGCTGGCCCATGGCCCAGGAGTTGGGGACCCCTACACTAGACCAAACTGGCTCTCAAAAAATGTTGCCAAGTTTGTAAAATACTGCTCTATCAGATCTGGAAAAACAGAAACCTATTCTTTGAAAACAGGAGTTGCCAACTTGGTCAAGCCAACAGATCCTCTTTTCTGCTGTCCTCTCATGCTAAAGAGATTGAATTGTATTTTTGCTCCTCCAGAAGCGAAAGAGGAGCAAAAATGCATCTACTAGTAAATTGTTCTCTTCTGCCTGCTTATACAGCTTAAAAGCTGAGTTCCAGAAGATGCCATCTTATACAGAGATAAATAAGGCTTTTGTTCTTATGTAAAGGACATTTTGTAGTTGGGAGGGAAGACAAAAAGGGGACATTTCCTAAGGCTAGAGAAAAGAACAGGCTGTAAATGTATCAGCGGAATCAACTTTCAATTGATCAGGCTAAAGAGATACCACCTAACATCCTAAATTTGCCCTTAACACTAACAGTTGAACCATTTTGAAATTTGGTATAGAAAGCTTTGCAAAAGTTAAGTTTGGTCCTGGTATAGTTGAGTATGGAAGTAAATTTGGAAGAATTTCCTTTTCCAAGATGGTTTCCACTATATTGTAAATATTCTAAATACAGTGTAAATATAAATCAAAATCATGTGAAGTGTCATGTGAATGCATAAAACCTTAGTAAGACCACACCTGGAATACTGTATCCAGTTTTGGTCACCACATTACAAAAACAATGGGGAGACTTTGGAAAAAGCGCAGCAAAGAGCAGCTAAGATGATTAAAGGTCCAGAGACTAAAACGTGTGAAGAACAATTGCAGGGATTGGGTTTGGCTAGTCTAGAGAAAAAAAGGACTAAGGGGGGATGATAGCAATGTTGCAATATTTGAGAGACTGCCAAAAAGAGGAAGGGATCAACATATTCTACAAAGCACTGAAAACAAGATAAGAAACAATGGAAGGAAAATAATCAAGGAGAGAACCAACTTGGAAATAAAGAGAAATGTCCTAACAGTGAGAACAATTAACCCATGGAAAATCTTGCTTTCAGAAATTGTGGGGGCTTCATCACTGGAAGGTTTTTAAGAAGAGACTGGACAGCCACTTGTCTGAAATGGTATAGGGCTATGATGGCAAACTTATGGCATGGGTGCCACAGGTCTCACACAGAGCCATCTTGCTGGGCGCACAATCTGTCAGCCAACTTATCTCCAGCTAAGCATGCACATGTGATCGTGCATGCATGCATGCGTGATCGCAGAGACCCAGCTGGTTTTCGGGCCTCCACTATGCATGCGTGCAATTGCAGCAGGAAATCCAGCTGGTCTTTGGAGCTCTTCATGATTGCTCATGTGTGTGTGTGAATGCTGCACTCAGCGCATGTGCATTGCACGTGCAAAAGCTGCATGCATGTGTGGATGGTGTGGTTGCACATGCAGTGCATGTGGAGCAGCCGCACGCAAGTGCAGATGGCATGCTAAAGCGCATACTTTTTGGCACTTGGTAAGTAAAAGGTTCGCCACCACGGTTATAAGGTCTGCTGCTTGAGTAGGTTGTTGGACTAGACCAAGTTCCCTTCCACCTCTATTCTGATTAAATATTCTGCTGGAGACATGTGGACTGAAGCAGCTCCTTGTCTTTTGTACAGTGGGTGCCATAAATCAAGCAGCCAGTCTGATGTTTATTGGCCATACTGTTTCTTTCTTCGGCAATATCTTTGTGATGTGATGCCAATATAAGAGCTTTTCACTGGCATGGTTAGAACTGTGATAAGGAGAGGCAGGAGGTCAATTGATGCTGGCCACAGTTGGCACTTGGTTCAACGAGGTGTTTGATGGCATGTCGTAAACTTTATGCTATTATAAAGATACAGTGGCACAGGCTAATTGGGTTCATGAATTCGTAAGAGAAAGGTGAATGAGTTGGAGCAGGATATTTGCTGATTTAGACTAAGGTCACTGATACCACGGACATTTTTAAAACAAGGGTAGAAAGCGGCTTCCCTCCCCACTTGTTAAATTTGTATCCATCTTTTCCACCAAAGTGAACACCAGGAGGCTAATCATAGAACATAATTATGAAAACAAGTCGAATGAAACCTTGAAAATGGGCAAATAAAATCCCAGTTAAATACAATTCCACCCCCCCCCCCAAAATAAACCGTACACATCAATGAAAACTTGTGTCAATAGACAAGCCAAATTGTGTGCCCAGAAGTCTGTCTGGATAAACATGTCCCCAGAGAGAAATTAGATTTTGCTATCTGATCAACCTAGCTAGTATGAACATTAGATGGGGATGATGGAGATTGTAGTCAGATGATAATTGGATACCACCCTGTTTTAAAATATTCTCTTGCATTTATTATAGTTGGGTAAATGAAGGCCAACCTTACTGGACAAATCAAGTTTAGTCTAAGTGGTAGATGGAATTAAAATTTGAAGTCTCTGCACTAAATAATGGATTATCGCTGGGATCCAAAGCAGAAACGTTAAATGTATTGATTTCTCCAAGCTATTTTTTTTTAACGATGAAGAGCTAAATGTACTTAATAGAGATGAAACTTGAGACCTCTCCTTTTGAGAAAAACTACTCCAAGGGAATTCTGATTCTTTTGTTTTCCCTTCTGATATTCTGGTAAATATATCTGGTTGATACATATTAAAGCCTGCCTGACATACTGTCATAAAATGGAAGGGATGGAAGAGAACTTAGAGATCATCTAGTCTCACCCTCTCTCCAGTGCCATGGATGATTTACCGCAAGCAAGAATTTCTTCTTTTTTGATGGAGGAGTATATATTCTGGTTCTACATGTAGTCCTCGATTTACAACAGTTCATGTTAGCAATCATTCAAAGTTACAATGGGACCCTTATGACCATTGCAGCATCCTTGTGGTCATGTGATCAACATCCGGAGGGCTTGGCAACTGACTCTTATTTATGATGGGGTCATGTCATCCCCTTTTGTGACTGACAAGCAAAAGACAGTGCAGAAGCCAGATTCCCTTAACTTAACAACTACAGTGATTCACTTAACAACCATGGCAAGAAAGATGGGGCAATATCCACTTTTGGTTAACAATAGAAATATTAGGCTCAGTTGTGATCGTAAGTCGAGGACTAACCTGTGTAGCATTGTGAGAGCTGAAGCAGTGTTGATGGTTTAGCTCAGCTTGGTGCCAGCCCTAATCAAACAAGCTAAAAAAAAAAATGGCCAGAGAAGAGAAGTTGGGTAGATTAGCTCTTTGTGGTCTAGTAAGAAAGTTTTAAATGGAAGGGAGGTGTTATTTTCTACTGCTGGTTCGACAAAATGATTACGTATGTGGTGTGTGGGCCAGTGGGCCTCAATGTGCCCTCTAAGTGTGTGGCTAAGTACCCACATTGCTTCAGTTTGAACCACAAACCAAACCAGACTAAAATGAGATGCAGAGAAGAGTGGGATCCCAGCTGCTAACTTTGCTTAAATCAGGCCATACTATTAAGTCATACTACAAGGCAAACTAATGGCTGAGTTTCTGCAACATCTCAAGTCTAAATAACTGGCTTAACTTGGTTTTTGTTAACACAGTTTTAGAGATTAGATTGTTCTAGGAACCCAGCCACCATCTCTACATTTAAAGACCTACACCGTGCTGGCCTCCTCCTTCATTCTAAAGAAGGAAAAGGAAGAAGCTGTTGAGAAATGAGAAGGAGGTCTTAAGTGTTCCACATATAACATCCTCAGTGGATGAGCCTCGGTGGTGTAATGGTTGGAGTACAGTACTGCAGTAGTGCAATACTTCTGCTGACTGCCGGTTCAAATCCCATCAGGCTCAAGGTTGACTCAGTCTTCCATCCTTCCCAGGTGGGTAAAATGAGGATCCAGATTGTTGGGGGCAATATGCTGACTCTGTAAACCACTTAGAGAGGGCTGTAAAGCACTATAAAGCAGTATATAAGTGCTATTGCTAGTGCTATCCCTGACTAATATATCCCATGCCTTATATACGCTTCATATATTCTTGCTTTGGGTTTTTCCAAGCAGTGTTTAAAATGGACAAGGCTGAAATAGTCTGGATTAGGAAATATCTTGTCTTTCACCCCTACAAATCTGTTTTTTTAAAAGCAGGGGGAATATAGGTTATGGCTCAGTGACATGGATTTATATCTAGTGTCTTGCCTTAAATACATTGTACCAACTGTGAGTCTTCGAAGAAGGCATCTCGTTGTGTCCTCTACAGAGCTTTCTTCTTGGATGATAAAACCAGTTGGTATTATATGCAAGATCACATATGGATAGATAACACAGATCATCCTCAACTTACAACCATTCATTTAGTGACCATTCAAACGATATTGCAAAAAGTGACTTATGATTGTTTCTCACACTTAGGACAGCTCAAAATTGGAATGCTAAGCAACTGGTTCACATTTACGACAGTTGTAATGTCCTGGGGTTTTTTGTGACCTTCTCAAAGCCAGTGGGGAAACCAGGTTCACTTAACAGCCATGTTAACTAACTTAACAACTGCAGTGCTTCACTTAACAATTGTGGCAACAAAGTTGTAAAATGGTGCAAAATTCATTTACCAATTGTCTCAATTGTTAGCAACAGGAATTTGGGGCTCAGTTGTGGTTGTAAGTAGAAGACTACCTATACAGGTGAATTGTCCAATGTCTTCCTACTCAAGTTATGGAAGAATAAAGTGGATAACCAACCTGCTCTCTGCATGGAACCCAGTGATATTGGTTTGTGTAGGAGTCAGATTGTGACACATCTATAATAGAATCCTTAATGTCCCTTTTAAACTATAGTTCCCAAGTTTCTTTTGGGGGAAACTATCAGAATCGTGTATATATGGTACAATCCAGTTTTCCTTCAGCTCTTGGAGAAGGAGGTGTATCAATGATATATCATGTCCCTGTGTAGGAGGATTTACATGACTTCCAACCCTCTCCTTGGAGGAGGGAATTCCACTATTTTTACATTGTGTAACCTGTATAGTCAATGTAACTTTGGAAGAAAGTACAACAGTTGTATATAAATCTGGCTTCCTGCATTGATATGCGAGAGCATTATTTCTGCTGTAGTAACTGATGCACAATTAAGCTAACAATTTTCTTGCTGTAAATCTAGATGAGTGGTATTCAGTTCATTTGTGCAACTTGTCGAAAGAAAGACCCAGCCATCTTTCATAGGAAATTGTTTCTTTGTACAGCTTTATTCATAGACGATCCTTTGTATGCTTTAAAAACAGGTGGCTTTTTTCACATCCATGATTATATCTGAAATACATGTTGCACTTCTGGGGTGATAATTTGCACACTTTGAAACTTGTTTTGTTGATCTCAGACATATTTGTAATTGATTGTTTTAACTGCCACTTGAAATTACTTTATATGAATGTAACTTTGGGCCTCCAGTTGTACTGGCTTTCCAGGAAACAGTTGCTTGGCATACTGAAAGATGTGATAAGTTTGCTCTTGTTTATTTAAGTCTTTCAGGCATCTGAGGTCACCTATTGCTTTTGCCAGTATTCAAAACTACAATATTGAAATTTGGAGTTACAATATCATAAGATAACAATGCACAAAACTAGCTTGGCTTACACATCTTGCTAAACTATGATTTCTCTAGACAACATTTGCTAAATATGCAATTAGCTAGTTTGATATAGCATGCCAAAGCCTTACACTTTCATGAGAGATGGCTGGCTATATGAATATGATGAATAAATACATTTTTAAAAGCCTATGGTTTTCAGATTACTACATTATGTAATATGTGAGCCCAGCTATCTTGGTACATTCACTTATTATCCCATGTTTTCCTTAGCCAAGCAACTTGTATAAACAGTCACCATGACCTGAAGTTATGGCAAGATAGAGAATGTTGGGCATGATATGAAATCCTTATTTGTTTTGACTATTCCTTAGCCTTGGAATCACATATTGACTGAAATCACACAGAGCAATACAGAGATACAGTGGTATCTCTACTTACGAAATTAATCCGTTCCGAAAGCTGTTTCGTAACTGGAAAATTTCGTAAGTAGAGAAGCATTTTATCTTTAAATGCCCTAATCCATTCCAAGCGGACAGGAGCAGGTGGGCGTGGCTCCGCAGCGGCAAGCCGGCTCTCCTTCTCGCTTCCCATATCTCCTGATGGGGGAAAGTGGCTTTCCCCCATCAGGAGATATGGGAAGCGAGAGGAGACTTGGCTTGCCGCTGCGGAGCCGCGCTCCCCCCCGCTCCTGTCTGCTGCCCTCTGCTGATGGGGAAAAGCTGAGCCACTTTTCCCCATCAGGAGATATGGGAAGCGAGAGGAGAGCCGGCGTTGCCGCTGCAGAGCCGCAGCCGCCCGCTGCCCCGCCCTCCTGCCCGCCACCCTCTTACCTTCTTCTCCATGGCTGCTGCGTTTGGCATGCCACGCCTGGAAAGACACGTGGGCGTCAGCCGCCGCCGCTCCGCCTTCGGCCACCAGCTCGGCCCCGCCGGCTCTTCTCCCGCCTCCCAGCAGCCCGAGAACAATTCCCTAACTGTATACTTGCCCGAGCTGATGGCCTTTCGTATGTTGAAACGTATTTTGTAAGTAGAGAGGATATTTTCTCGAAGACGCTCTTCGTAACTCGAAAATTTTGTAACTAGAGTGTTTCGTATGTAGAGGTACCACTGTATAGAAATTTATTTGCAAAATCAAGGCAAAACTAGGAAACCTGCTCATATTGTATTCCTGGTCCTAAGATTCTGCCCTTGTCCAGTGACTAAAATGAACATTTGGAAGCAGCAAGGTTCTGCTTTTCGTTTAATTGAGGAACCACTTAAAAAAAAGTTTATATATCCGCTCTAATAATCCAAGACGCTGTCATTGGTTCTAGAAATCTCCTAAATCTCTGCTACTTTTTTCCTGCAACACTTGAGTTGAGGTAGCCGTTTGTGCAGAACCACCCAAAACACAGGATGGGACTCCAAATTAAACAACCTGTTTGGGCTTCTAAATCCTAAACAAATAGAGAAGAATCTATTAATAAACTCTAGCTCAGAAATTTGATCTTTTCTGTGTTTGAAGTACCTGCCCCAATGCTAACATTAGTCAAGAAAGAGTTTGAAGATGCGCAAAAGCTGCTACACTGAGTGATGAGTTAAAAAAATAACTATTCATTTTTTTTTACAAAAAATCTCTCTCATTCTCTCTGTCTTTGAAAAGTGTGTTGTATACTCCACTGGATCTGATAGCCTCCAAAACTTTATCTTGTGGTTATGCTAACTGATGCCACTTCCTCTTCATTGCATGTTGGTCTCAGGAGTTTGGCACACTCCACTGAAGGGTGTGCATGTCTAAAGTGCTTCTAGAACACCAGAACAATTCTCTGTCTGTTCAAATGAAGGAGCCTCTGGCAGGATGGGAGACATTCAGCAAGGACATGGGCTTTTGTATGTTTAACTTCTTGTTCAAGAGCCGAGGGTAGCAATAACTGCCTCTGTTTCTTGGGCGGTGCGGGGGTGGGGGGGCAAAGGCTGGTGTTGACATGAAAATTTGTTCCTTCGTGGTTGGCACAGATGCTCAATTCAGAGAGGATGTGATAAATATATCCCTGCCTCTTAGTAAAGTTGAATTTGACCAACTATGGATTCAAACTGTTCCTTTTTGATGACGATTGATTGTTTGAGAAATGATCAATCCCCGCTGATTTGTTGCTGTTCAGTTGCTAAGTTGAGTCTGATTCTTTGCAACCCCATAGATCACAGTACGCCAGCCTCCCCCCGTCCCCCACTGTCTCCCAGAATCAACGCAATTTTTTTTTCATTGTATTAATGACACTATCTAACCTTCTCATCATCTGCTGTCCCCTTTTCCTGTTGTCTTCCATTTTTCCTAGTATCGGGGTCTTTTCCAATGAATCCTCTTTTCTCATTTGGTGGCCAAAGTATCTGAGCTTCAACTTCAAATATCTGTCCTTTCAAAGGACAGTCAGGGTTGATATCCTTTAGGGTTGACAGATTTGATCTCCCTGCAGTCCAAGAGACTTTCAAGAGTCTTCCCCAGCACCACAATTGGAAAGCATCAATTCTTCAGTGCTCAGCCTTCCTTATGGTCCAACTCCCACAGCCATGCAGTACTTCTGGGAAAATAATATATTTGACTATACAAAGCTTTGTTCACAAGGAGATTCTCTGTTTTTTTAATACACCACCTATATTTGCCGTAGCTTCCCTCCCAAGGAGCAAATATCTTCTAATTCCATGGCTGCAGTCGCCTTCTGCAGTGATCTTGCAATCTGAGAAAATAAAAATCTGTCACTGCTTCCATTTCTTACTCTTATATTTGTCAA
This sequence comes from Myanophis thanlyinensis, assembly GCA_017656035.1. Classification (NCBI taxonomy): domain Eukaryota; kingdom Metazoa; phylum Chordata; class Lepidosauria; order Squamata; family Homalopsidae; genus Myanophis; species Myanophis thanlyinensis. Next base: position 8,902 of record JAEANM010016494.1, read on the forward strand.
GAAGTGATTGCCACTGGATGCCATGATCTTAGTTTTTCTAATGTTGAATTCCTTGCTGATATTTGTATTCAGCTTGTATGTATGTTTAGTTTAGTTTAGTTTATTAGATTTCTTAACCGCCACTCTCCCAATGAACTAAAAAAAGACTTAAAATACAAAAATAAATTTAAAATATAAATTAAAAGATTAACAATTTAAAATTATATAAAAATTTGAAATTTAAATTTTTTTAAAAATCCAATCAACCCCAAAATTAATGTTCCGCCAGACCGGCCTGTTGGAACAAATGAGTCTTTAATACACGCCAGAAGGTCCGCAGGTCTGTGATGGTTCGGATATCCGGGGGCAGTTCGTTCCAAAGGGAGGGTGCCCCCACAGAGAAGGCTCGAACCCTTGGGGCTGCCAGACGACAATGTCCAGGCAATAGGACCCCAAGGAGGTCCGCCCTGTGGGAACGTACTGGCTGGTGGGAGGCTGATAGTGGCAACAGGTGGTGATACTGTATCCAGTATGTGATACTGGTTTTCCCATCATTGACTAGATTATACTAGGCTTTGAGCTGAGATCTGGATTTAGGTTCAGAGAAAAGAAAGACTATAATCAATGTGGTGATTCATGCTATTGATGAACGTTTTTGAGGAGACAGCCCCATCCTCTGTGGGTGTGACTTCTCAAAAAAATGAGTAGAATTGAACAGTTGAAGAGTTGCTGTAGGATTGTACATAAACACAGGAAATAAACTGTATATATAATTTAGGGAGTTTTTCACACATTTTGTTATGCATGATAGCTAACAATAGAACTTCTTTATTCAGAGCTGAAGCTTAAAGAAATGAGAATCAATTTTCTGTATCATGTCCTGCTTGTAACTTTTCTTTGGTTATCAGACTAATTATATCTGAGAATTGTTTTACATCTGCTGATAAAATGTGGTTTTAAACTCTTAAACATTAACTATTAATGCCTTTATTGTAATAGAGACACTATGGATGAAAGTCCAAAGCTTCCACTGTTTAATGAGATTCTACCTCATTAAACCAACTGTATATACTGTCAGTTGCAACGGTATCTAATAACGCACCAGCCAATGTTTTTAAGGAAGAAGTATAGCTTTTGGTAATGGTGGTTTTTTTTATTTTTGGAGCAAAATAGCCACAGCGGATGTGAAATGAAGAGACTGAAATGAAGTGAAGTGATAGCCACAAGTTCTTAGCCACAATTATTTTTCTGCAATTTTTTAAAAGACATTTCAAGTCTTTACTTTTACTTAAATTATTTTAAAACATTTCTCTAATGCCCTTCTCCAAGGTAATTATCAGACTTGTATATCATGCATTCCAGTGGTGCAATTCAACTGGCTTCACTACCAGTGTGCGTGTGCCAACCGTGCTGTTGCACGGCACCTTAAAATGAAGATTTTCTGTTCTGGAGGCTTCCCAGGTGATTGGGAAGGCTGTGGAGTGCCAAAAAACAGCTGTTTCAAGCAATTTAGGTAAAAAATGAGGGGCTAAAGGATAGAAAAGGGGAGGGTGGGCAGAGCCAAACTTGAATATCGCTATCGGCACAGCCGAACTGGTGTGACCAGGCTGAATTTCACCACTGATGAATTCATCCTGCAGATTTAGTGGAATTGTATCTTTAATATTACATTTTTACTTGGCGCACTCTTGGCTATCTTCGTTTGTTTTTCTTTTCCATTACAAAACCACATAGCCCAAAAGGTAAACAGGTGCAAATTACCTTTTGACTGGGACTTCAGGGAACAATTTGCATGGGAGCAGTGTTTGCATGGAAGACCTGCAGTTTGTAGTGATAACATGTACAACTGCATAAATGTATAAAACCTTAATAACAGGGAGCTGTTTTAGCAGCAACACTTAAGATGCTGGATGTCTATGGAGATTCTCAGTCATCCAGGTCATGGTTGTCCCAAAGATGTTTTTCAAGAGACAAATGGACTTTCTGGTTTTTCTTTTGAGGACATTTCACTTATCATCCAAGAACCTTCTCCAGTTCTATGATGCTGGAAGAACAAAGAGGCTCAGCTAAGTTCTGCACTACTTTGGTGCAAAATAAGTGCTTAGAAAAAGACATTCTTCAGTTGAGATGTCCTGCTTAGAGATTGAAGATGCAAATGTTTTCCTTTGATAAAAGAGGAATCTTGAGGAAGAATCCTGGCAAATGACTTTAGAAAGTAGCTGGTTAAGGTCTTGGAGATAAGCAGTGCACACCACTGTTTTGCCCTTCATCCCTGTAGAGAAAACCCCATGGAAAGGTATTGGGCAGTCATCTATGATATCTAAAGTTCATGACAGTGGTCCATCGGTTTGGGGTTAAAGCTGGGGTTTTACATTTCTGCTTGACTTGGCATTAGACAGGAGATTTCTTTCAGAAGCACAGATCCCCACAAAAGGAAACAGAATTGGATCATGCTAGCAATGGAGGGGAAACTGTTTGGAAATCCAAAGGTTACAGATTTGGAAATTGGGGGAACAAAATAGAAGAATATTTGGCAAATCAATGTCAAGGGAGCTACCTGGATATGTTCATGGAGCAGAGATAAAATTCATCAGGATCTAGCAGGTTCGCTAGAACTGGTAGTAAATTTTTTGAGCGGTTCAGAGAACCGGTTGTTAGAAGATTTTGTTTTTCCCACTATACAGGGTTAATCCTGTCAGGAAGGCAGGAAAAAAAAGTCTGGTGTTTCTAGCCTAATCTTTATTGCCCTGCTTACAGAAACTGCCCACCCAGTCACATGACCCCCTAGCCACGCCCACCAAGCCATGCCCACAGAACCAGTTGTCAAAAAAATTGAAAAAAATTGAAAAATTGAAAAAATTGAATTCCACCACTGTCATAGAACAGGTGTATATTTTGCTTATCATTACAAATATATATCTTGAACAAGGCTCATCAAACTTGGTACAGTAGATCATAAGGGACAGTCTCACTAAATGATTCCCATTCTGAGGATAGCTATACTGAAATAGTTCTGAACAATGAACTCAATTCAATCAGGACTCGGAAGCTCCAGGTTTGAAAGACCTTTTATTGAGTACATTGTATCGGCACTTAGAAAGGTGAAGCTAGCTCTGAGTATTTCCCACGCTTCAGATTAATAAAAACAATAGAAACTTCCCATCTCCCTCAGGTGTCCTGGGTCATGTTAACCAATCAGTCCAGCAGTCGCTTTCCCCTTGGTCTCAAAAGATGTTGGTTGCCATGACCTTGGTTTTCCCGCTGCTTCTAGTCGATGTTTTGTCTAGCAGATGAGGGCACCACATTCCAGTCCATTCTAACTCCTCAATCCCCACAATGAATGGCAACAAAAAATGAAGCAAAAGTAAACATGGTGTTTCGAAGTTGACACATATTTGAGGCAGTGGTGGTATTCAGCCTGATAGCACCGGTTCTAGCGAAGCAGTAGTGGCAACAAACATTTGGCCCCACCCACCCCTTACCCTATCTTTCCTATATCCCCCCTTTTTTTCTTTGTAGCTTAGCTGAATTGCGCAAAACAGCTGTTTTCTGCACCTCTGTAGCCTTCCTACTCACCCGGTCTGCCTCCGGTAAGTCCAATACTTGTAGTTTAGATGCTGCACAGCAGCTTGGAAGGCACATGTGCACACCAAACCAATAATAAAACTGGTTGCATCCCACCACTGATTTGAGGGTAAAAAATCACTAGGATCTACCCAACAAGGCAGTCAGCATTTTTATTTTTAAAGAATTTTTCTGGGATGTTGATGTAATGCTCAGAGGAATTATCAAGAACATTAAGGTTAGACTGGAGTTTTCCCTCTCAGAATGCTAGCTTCCCTAATGTATTTTAATTACAAGAATATTTTTTTAAAAAAGCATGGGCATGGAGCTTGCCAGATGTTGCAGAATATATTAGCAGGCATGCTACCCTCTCCATATATACCTTTTGTCGTGTGAATTACCCAGGATCTAAAATTATCATGTTAATTATCTAGGATATACAATTTCATCTCAATTACCCAGGATTTGAAATTGTGCTGGTACAGCAAAATGGACAGAATGCAAAGGAAAGTTTTTCTGTAAAAAAATACATTGGAATGCTTTTCTGGAAAATTTAAAGTGATGTTTATATACATGCCTACATGCTACTTACCTACTATCATTCTATGTAGATAGATCCTTGGCCAACTGAAGCCATAGCACCTGAAAAACGCTGACTTGATGTGAAGCCAACATTTTTGCAGACTGTTTTCATACAATTTGCATAGACCTCACTAGTCTGGTGCAGAGCAAAGTGTATTGGTATATGTGGATTAAAATAACAAGAGGAAGGAAGTGGTAAGATGTAGAAAGGCACGCTTTCTCTCTCTCGC
>JAEANM010016495.1:0-13255 GCA_017656035.1 Myanophis thanlyinensis
TTAATTGTTCTCTAATCAGCCGTTATTTAATTATTTTAATTGATTTTAACTGTATTCTATATCTCTATTCTGTTTTTTGGCTGTAAACCGCCCCGAGTCCTGAGGGAGAGGGGGTGGTATATAAATTAAATTAATAAATAATAAATAAAATAATAATAAGAAAAACTCAAGGAAATCTCTTTTGTTGTGGTAAAAGGGCACTCGAAGCTTCAGTCCATATATTATTGCATCGCCCATTTTATAAAAATGCACAAGGCTTCATGTTCCATTTTTTTAAACTAAATTTTCCAGATCTGTCAAGCTTATTTTACCTACCGAGGTTATTAGTCAACAAGTAGATTTAGTTTCTTGGAAAGTAGCCAAGTCTTGTTTCATTGTTTGTAAAATAACCAATCATTTCTTAAGTTATCATTTTTCAAAAAAATTTTATGCTAGCTGGCCCGGGTCATTCTGCAGTCAAGCAACCGCTAAATCTCATGAATAAATAAAAAGTAGCAATAGCTAAACAAATGATATTTATTTCATCAAATGTTTAATTTCTATCTTCTTTCAGTGGAATTGGGGTCATTGGCCCTAATAAATGGACTCACCAGTACTGTCTAAGCTACCGTGCATCTGACAGATAGCCTATCTCATAGAATTATTGCTATGGAGAAAAATCGGAAGAAGTAGTATTAGCTACGCTGCCTTGCAACCCTACATAAAAGGCAGAATATGAATCTAACAGGTACATTATGGTTCCCATTCAGCTCCCAAACATCCTTTTCACAGGTCTTTTAAGAAACCAACAACAACAACAAAAGTTAAAATCTTGAGGACATTTTCAATAAACACAGTTTGCATCTTCCTAGGACCCCCCTGAATGCAGTAATCAAACATCATTTAAGGTAGAGAGCGATTTTTTTTTTTGGTGGAGAGAAATTCTTCAAGTTATGCAAATAAATGTGATCTTTAGCTAGCTCAAAAGAGTAGGGAGGCTTGCTAAATTGTCTTGGGCAAGTCTTAATTTTTCAACCTCGGTTGTCCCTCTACAAATTGGAAATGGTGACAAGTTTGACAACATAGATAAGGAAGCAACAAGCCATCGACTTGGAGGTGGCTGTGCAATTAACTTCGTGACTTTGTAATTAGCTTATCTATAAATATAAAACAGCAAGTTTTTCAATTGACTCAGCATGTTCGCAACATCAACTGTTTGCTACTACTGACTAAGTAACAAAAGATGCATCAGCCTTAGCTCAGATATCTGCACAGTTTGGAAATTATACCCAATTGTGGCTTTGTGTTGAGAAAAACGTTGGTTGATTACAAGAATAAACTCAACTTGCTTTGAGGTCTGAATATATTTTACTTAAAACAGGAAGCCCATTTTTTTCTTTAAAAACCTAAAATTTTAAATTGAGCCATGGGCAAGGTTGGGCCCTAACATGAAGTGCTTGCCAGGTCCAAAATGATCTAGATGAAGAAAAGATTAAAATGGTTCAGACTGGGGAAAAAATATTTGCAAGATCAATTCTCCTAAAAGATGAAGAAGACAGATTGGTCCTTTTTTTCCAGACTGCATGCCAGAAATAACTAACAGTGAGTGGATTGATTAGTAAACATGTAGCTTGTAATTTTTATGGAGTACTGATGCAGCAATATTGGATTGGCCCAGAAATTATAAATTGTCATCAAGTAGAACATCTATAGTAATACTGTATCTCTATTGGTTCTCCTTACACTGAGGAAGATAGAATTATGAACTGGAGTTTAAGGTACGCCTTTTACGGATCTGTGCAGAATCTCTCCTGAATGAAACTTAAAGCTATTTACTCCATATTGATAGTTTTTTTTTTAGATTGCAACCTCTTAGAGAGATGTACGTCAACTCTGCCACTATATATATTTTAAGAAAGTAGAACTTCTCAATCAGCTGTCATCTTCACCGTCCCACCCATGTTATCATTGGATAACGCTCTGTGAGGATCTTTCTTAATTGAGTAGTATGACTTCTGTCTCTGGTTTCTACCACGCAGGACACCTGGGAAGGAAAAGTGAATTACATTTCAGTAAACTAAACCAAGACTTTAGAAAACAATTGACCTCTTTTTTTTCCCTTTTAAAGACCCCGTAATCCCTTGCATCAGGGTGGAGTTGGAGCAAAATGAATTGAGCTGAGCGTTTACTGGCCGGATGCCTGCATGGAGCTCACAGCAGCTATTTTCTCTTTACATCCAGAGAGGAATATCTACCGCTACCTGGGATCAAACTCACAGCCTCCTGATTGTAAAGCAAGAGCTCCTCCTCACCACTCCCCATTGATCTCAATTACAACACATAAAATAAAGATAGGCAGGAATTTATGGAATTCTATGAACATATTTTAATGGGTTGTAATCATTGCCAATCTGCATTCTGTCTTCTTTCCTAGTTACCCAGTACCTTAATTTTTCTCCAACAAAATGGATGGAGCCTAAGTAATTTTACCACTTTTGAGATTTTTCACTACATGGTGTTAATAATAAGGGGGAGGAAAAAAATACAGACTTGTATCTTAAGAGCATTTTAAGCCTTCTCATTGATGGACGGGATAAAGAAAATCATGGGAACAAGGAAGAAATTAAATACTGCTAGGGTACAATTGTGGCAAAGTTGGGACGAAGTAGAAACTTACTGTACTATTTGTACTATCTAACTCGTACTCCACCTTCCTTGTTTTTGCAAGTGGAGAATTTCAAGCCTTAATTTTCAGCTGAAATCAGAGTTCTACTAGGACTTATGGACAGCCCAGCCAAGTAGAAAAGATTCATGGATGATTGGTTTTCTATGCATGATAAAGGGATACCATGATATGGCAATTATTTGTATAATAATCATCTATATTGCTGTTGCTGTTTTAACCATTCACTTGTATCTGAATCTTGGCAACTTTATAGTCAAGTGATGTCCACCTCTATAATAGATGATTGATTTTGTTTGCAGGAAGGCTACTATATATGCATAAAAACGGGGGACGGGAAATAACCACAATGGAGTAGACTGTAAAGATGTTAGAACTTGCTGAAATAGCTAAATTGTCTTATCTGATGTATTTATTAATAGAAGAATAGAAAGCTTTTATAGACTCTTTTTGCTAAAGCTGGACAAAACCAAATGGATGGTTTCAGGGTTGACCGATGAAAAAGGATTGTTTCCAGGAAGAAGGAGACCAAGATATGTAATTTGGGAGGATGGAGATGTTTGTTAACTGCTGCAAAAAAACATTAGAAATGGCTTTAGATTTTTTTTTCCTTTCCTTTTTTCCTTTTTCCTTCACTTTGACTTTCTCACTTTGCTTTGTTTTTCTTTCTCACCTTTGACGTGTCCATACTTTTAATCTTACATAAAACTTTCTCAGTTAAAAAAAGCCTATTAAAAAGGCACCTCCAATCAATTTACAAGCCAAATACCATCACTGGTCATGGGACAATGGAGTCTGTAAATTAAGAAGACTCCATGTAGCTTTCAGAGGTTTCTCATCTTGAACGCAAAGCTGTTTAACTGAATTGCAAGAAATCTGCGCGGCTCGGAAGTTAAATGCAGAACTCAGCATAGGCTCAGTTAAAAACGGAATTTGTCTGTGCTTTTTCGTCCACTTGCTTACCTCACTGGTGAACAAATCAGCTCTCGTGTAGGGCTGTTCTTGTCTGATGTTCAAGATTCTGGAACCAAACAAATTGTTCAATGTAAGGTTGTAGCCAGTTCAGTCTCACAGGCATGAAGCAGTAATGGAGTTTTTGGCAGAATTTCTACAAACCAGTTGTCAAGGCCAGTTTGGCTAAAGAATCATGGAAATTAAAGACGTTTAAAGAAAGTCGACCCCAGAGCCTTGTGTGGCACTGTTTCCATCGCTTAGACAGTAAAGATTATTTTCTCAAAGCATATCTTGGGTTTTGTTTATTTTTCTTAAATGGAGTTGTTTTTGTTCTTAAAAGAAAAATATGAAGTTGCTACATTGAATGGACACCTTAAACTTTTTAGATTAGTGACTGGAAGCTACTGCGAATAAACAAAGTGACTTTTTCATCTTCAGGTGCAAAATGTCTCCTGATGTCGTACTTGTGCTGGAAGCGAGGGCCTACTTTGGATCTCTTGGGTCAAAGAGGGGTGACCATTGGGGTCCAGAAGAAGAGCTTTCTTTGCTGTAGCACTTGTCTTGTGGTACATCTTACCCACTAAGGTAAGATCCACACTCCTACCCTCTTAATCTTTTCACCAGAACATGACGACCTGGCTCTGATGGTTGGTCTTGGGACCGCCTGTTGCCACCATCAGCCTCCCGCTGGCCAGTGCGTTCCCACAGGGCAGGCCTCCTTGGGGTTCCATTGCCTGGACGTTGTCATCTGGCAGCCCCAAGGGTACGAGCCTTCTCTGTGGGGGCACCCTCCCTTTGGAACAAATTGCCCCCGGAGATCCGGACCATCGCAGACCTGCGGATCTTCCGGCACGCACTAAAAACTTACTTGTTCCAACAGGCCGGTCTGGTCTAGCATTAATTAACTGGGGTTTTAAAATGGTTTTTAAATTTTATAATTTTAATTTTTTACTCAACCACCTATTTAATTCTTTTTAATTTGTTTTTAAATTGTTATTACTTTATTGTTTTTTAGATGGTTGTACACCGCCCCGAGTCCCTTGTTGGGAGAGGGGCAGTATATAAATTGAAATAAATAAATAAATAAATGGGGGAGAGTTCCACACTGGAGGTCCCTCTCCTGGATTGATGGCAGATCCCACCTCCTTCCTTCCAACTCTGTTGTCCACCCATCCATCTTGTTGGTGGTCTCATACTGATGTATCCTTGTTGTCTACCTGTGTCAATCGTTTTTATTATTCTGTTATTTTACTTCTGTTCATATGCCTTTCGTTTTTTTCTTCCTTTTTATTGTTGTAAGCCGACAACAAGTAGCCTCCTGTGGTACGATAGGCAGGAAATAAATCTAAAAAAATAAGTTAAGTTTTCTATGCATGCGTGTATTCTGGATATGGAGGATTTTCATGGGGCAAAACTTGGGCTTCCTACCCCATCAAGTTCTCCAGTAAGGATGACAAGGAATCAAGGCAACTTTGGGTTCTGGGGACTATAAGGACACACCCAGATAGGTTTCCCGGTGATATGATAACAGTGAATATTCTTTTGTGTTATTCAATCTTTTCAACCTACTATAGAGCTCAGTAGATTAGGGATCCCCATCAAAAGTCAAACCACATTGACTACCTTGCCTCCTCGCGAGCTAAGGTCTCCAGCAGTTTTGAAATCTCTCCTGGACAATCAGTGATCGTGACAGTGAACTTGCACACTCTGTTATCAAGAGTAAGGGCCTGATCCATGCATTGCCTCATGAGAGGGAGTTCCATGTTTCCATTGCTCACAGCCACAGCCACTCTGAAACAAGGGGAGAAAATGAAACAATTTTTCCCCCTTTAGGAGAACACCTTCCATAGTTTGTTTGATAGATTTAATAGGATTAAAGTATTAAAATATGCCATTTGGTTTCCCGTTGGCCATCTCTAACAACAGCCTTCTAAGTAAATGCCTGCTTTACAAGCCTTCAAGATTTGTAGACTTTTTCTCCATACCTGCCCAGCTCCTTCCATTCTTCTACATTCTACATATATAATAATCCATTTATTGGATTATAATTTCCATCTTCCTGTTCATGTGGACTCAACTATCAGAAGAATACAAGGCTAGGGAAAAGCTAACCTCCCAGTAAAAATTATAGTTCGATTGTCATTCCTTTGAATGAATCTTGGGCAACATAAAGTTCCACAAACTTGGATGGGGATAATAAGGACAATATAATTTTTTTACTATATTGTTCCATGCATTCATCTAGGTATTTTTTCAGAATGATCCATTGGTTTCATCTGATTCTCAAAACGGGACAATAAAGTTAAGAACTCCTGTAAGGGATTTTTAAAGGACTTCTAACAAACAGCCTCCCAATAATGCTAAAACTAAACCATCATGTCTACAACATGAAGCATAGAATAATAGGGTTGGAAGGGACCTTGGAGATCTAGCCCAACCCCATGGCCAAGTCAGGAGAGCTTTAGATATCCTGGACAAATGATTGTCCAATATTTTCTTGAAAACCTTCAGTGATGGAGCACCCACAACTCTGGGAGGCAATCTTCTATCCTCACATCTAGAGAAATTTGTGGATGTTGAAGAGCACTGGATGTAAAACACAACCTTGAAGTATTCTTTACATGCTTCCCTCCATGTAGCTGTAGTTAGTACTATTGAGGACTATCTGTGGAGTGCCGTAAAATATACCCTGAAAAATTTATTCCTGAACTGAATTAGCAGATGGACTTCATATTTCCAATTGAATTTTAAAATGATCCCAAACCAAAGGAAGTAACTATGACTCTTACAATTGAATTACACAGCCTGGGCACCTTCCCATGGTGACTGCTGGAGAATGTATGGGTGGAGTTTCTTGTGTATCCTTCATCCTGAAGCTAAGAGGTGGGGAGTTAACTGCCGGTTATGTCAAATATAGAGTAAAAGAATTGTAGTCCCTCTGGACTCCAAGACTCCAAACAGTATTGATGGGAGTGCCTATTGGACAATTGTTTCCACAACAGAGATGTATGCACAGAGTCCACCTCCATCTGGCAGAAATCAATGCTGAACGAGTAGCTGGCCTTACCAATCAAGAGCCCAAAGCGGTCCCTGAGGAATAAAGAGGCTCTATGACAACACACTGACCATTTCTGGAAGATGGGGATGTTAAAGAAAGAGCCCCCTATAGTACTGTCCCCCCGCCACTTCCCAAGTCATTCATCAGAAGCCATGAAGAAGCACCTCCAATCTATCAATTATGGAATGGGTGGACAACTACAACGTCCTAAACTCAGATGTTGAATTGGGTTTCATTTTATGGAATGAAGAAAAATCTGAGAATCTAGTCTTCCGCCCTCCAACTAGCTTTCCTCCATCAGCTTCCAAGAGAAGCAAGCAGCTTGAAACAGGAGATTCATTTAACAAAACAACAGAATTGGAAGGGACTTTGGAGGTCTTCTAGTCCAGCCCTGAGTTTCTTTTGACTTGGAAATAAATGTCCCTTTGTGTCATGCCCCCAGAGTCTGAAGCTGTAGGGGAAGATGAGTTGGAACAAGAGCTGACAGAGAGCAAAAGGGCAGCTCCATTGGCCTTGGAGGAAACTGGAGAAGGGCAGAGTCAGTCCGGGCAAGGCTTTTCTGAAGTAGTAAGGCCTGCAGACCAGGAGGAGCAGAAGAAATAGAGTTCAAGAGATGAGGAAGGATTACCTCCTCCTGATCCAAGAAGATGTAGAGAGGAGAGAAGGCATGACCAATGCAGATTGAGCCGGCTACAAGGGAGGAGACTGGGCCTGACCCGGCCCCCTTCACAAGGCATACCTGGGGATTGAGGATGTAAGGGGGTGCCTGTGGGAGGGGCATTTGTCGGGAACAAGCATTGAATTTGTGGAACCTCGTGTGCAATTGTCAAAGCCTGGAGTTTGTTGTACTCTACTGTGGGCTTGCCTGGTTTGCTGAAACTCTGGACCTGGTTATACTATTGGGCTAAACTGGCTTGTTGGACTGCTGGCCCTGGTTGCTGTGTGGCTAATCTTGCTACTGGACTACTCACAGCCAGAGGCTTCTGAAGGTGCATGGGAGAGCTTTGCTCCAGGACTGGCAGTGACTGTTTGGAGGCACAGTTGGAGCAATAAAAGGACGTGGGACCTGTTCTCTGGCTGTGTTGCTTTTGGGCCATGCCCCGGGGTCATTACACTTTGCTTTCTGAATGTCGAGTTTGACAACTGTCCAAGCAGTTTCTGTGGTGAGACTAAGAAAGTACTTTTATTTTTCTTGTCAGAGACATCTTGGTAATCTCTCAATCCAAACCCTGGCCAAAACTGGCTCTGGCTAGGCTTTCAAGACCAGCCAAGGGTCAACTAGGAGTTGCCAACCAAATTGGAGGAAGATCATTCTCCGTTGAGCCAAAGTCAACTCTCTTGGGGTGTGTTTTTGCCATTCTGCAGTCTAGGGTATGACCTTGAAATTCCTTCCTTGGGTGGTCTTTTCCATTCCAATAAATATACAAAACTGAACTTTTGGATCGTTGTATACCTTTTGCCCTTTAATTCTGGCAGTTTCCCAGACACTAGAGCAGCCAGCGCAACGGCTCCTTCTGCGTCAACAGCCACACGTTCGTATTCCAGCAACCTCAGCATAGAAATCAAGATGTCTTCTTCTCTGAAGAAGGGGGAGAACAGCAGGGTCAAAACTGCACTGTTTGTTTATCTTGCATTGTTCGATAATCCAATCTTTGTTATGTTGCCCTGTAATGCGTACCCACAAAGGCCTTTGCTGGTGTTTGCTTACAAAATGGTTGGGGGGAGGGGAATTCCTTTTTGACTACCTCCCTCTCCACAGTTAATTTCCCTATGCTGTGTAAGACCTTCTCCTGAGTAGATTCCTTTTTCCTACTCTGCTGGGTGGGGCAGGGAAGCCATTTTTCAATAGTCTTTTTTTTGGGTGCGATATGTACATTTTTTCACAACTCAACTACACTTGGTTTAAGACCTGGTGGCCAGCTGGCTTCCTAAATGTTTTTTGTTTTTTGTTTTCAAACTTGGAGGAAGTGGGATGCCATTCGGGATGTCAACTCTCAAGGCCCACAGCCTCTAAGTTTTACTCCGAGGGGTAGAGTTTACACACTAATAACACTGCAAATACCACGCCTTCCTGGATGAGCCCCCTTGCTGTACCTTAGTCTCCCCAAAATGTAAATCCTGATCAATATTTTAGACTGCCCAAATACTTGGGGCGCAGATGTGAGAAATTCTAATTATAGGGTCCCAAATGGAAATAGAGTGGGGTACTTGGAAACCCATGACGCTTCTCGACCTGATGTGTTGCAGCTCCCAGTGGATTTTAATTCTACTTCAAACAGAAATTAAGCCATTTGAATCACTTCTTCCTCTTAAAAAGCTGTGATCTGAGCTTACAGAGATGATAGCCAGGTATAATAAGCCCAGACAGCTTGCCATTAAATTGCAAAGGAATCGCACTCAGATCTGTGAAAGGTGGTTCAGAACAGGAACTCAGCTGCGGGACATTCAAGTTTGAAAGCAGAAATGACCTAAAGAGGGTGCACCTAGCCGTAAACGGCACATCCATCTTTAAAATATACAAGGTTTTTCCTGCATAACTGGGTGGGTGGGTAGAAGCAGGAACCTTGTGTTTAATAGGAACATAATGCACCTCTCGGAGGCACAAGGAAAACTACCAATGTTCTGTTCTCTGGAACCCGCAAATCTGTTGCTTCTTCTCAACGCCAATATTTCTGGATATAAATCTAGATTAGATTCTAAAGTGAGATATGGAAGGTTTCATAGAGTTCCCTCTGTAGAAAGATTGTGGGTTTCTGGATTAACCAACAGTTGGAGACACTGGGCGTGTTCATTTTGACTGCAAACTGTACTCCACAGAAAGGGCTACTTGCTTACATTATTTCAGAAATAAATAATACTGGGGCAACCTGGGAAGACTTTTTTTTAAACTTTCTGCAGGGAAAAATCCTGCATATCACTAATCATAGATTCATAGGGCTGGAAGGGACCTTCTAGTCTAATCCTCTACCCAAGATAGGAGTCCTTATAGCATTCCTGGACAAATGGTTGTCTGATTTTTCATGGAAACTTCCAGTGATGGAGCACCAGAAGACAACCCGTTCCACTGGTTGTCCTATATCAAGGAAATAATTCCTCTGTAGTTCCAGGTTGAATCTCTCTCAGCAACTCCCATCCATTGCTTCTTGTCCTACCCTTAGGTGCTACGGAGAATAAACCGACCCCTGACCTTCAAGAATTGGAGAGGTCTAAAGCCATTTTCAAAGAGGATGGAATATTTAAATCAGATTGGGTGGGTGGGGGGTTTCTACAGGGATGATGACTTAACTATGAACATGTTCTTATTCTTTTTGTATCCACGTGTGTGTTTGTATTAGTTTTACATTTTGACATGGTCAAATGACTACGCCAATGAAACTTCTGCTTTACTGGATATGAATCAATCATTTTGCAATTAGAATCTCCCTTCTGCCAATTTCCTCCTTTAAATTCAGATCTATTTTGTACCCAAGTCAGAAAACCCCACTCTGTATGGATTGGCTTCTTAAGATCACCTGGAAATGACCCCCAAAAATAATCACACTAATTTTTAATCAGAATAAAGCATTGCCTTTACATACCTCACCGTTACAACTTTATCAACCCAGCTCCCTGTCAGTTGTAAAGAGTTGGTACCAAAACCACTCAATTCTGAAAAAAACGAAGTGACAAACAAACAAGGAATACATGATTGGTTTAACCCCGCTGCTTATAAATAAATGCTAAAAACAATGCACAAGGTTTCAACTCTTTTGTAGTCTAATTCAGGCCAAGCTTCTTGTAACGTCAAGAAAAGTTGTCCCACCAGTTATTCTGAGGTTTGAGGATAAGGGCCAGCCAAAAGAGCAACACAAAACAGGACATAGGATAGACCACCAAGGCTGAAAAGATAACCAAAGGAGTAAAAAGATGGAAAGAAATTGGGAAATATGAAAAAAAAAATGAATACGGCGATCTAGATTTAATAGTGAGAAATGGCATTTCCGAAAAGGACTGCTCTTAAGTCCATGCCATCTGTGTTAATTAAAAATATTCTGGCTATGTTCTTCGGAGTGATACTTTTACAGTGGAATATAAATGGCGATTTGCTTTTTAGCCACATGCATAGAGAGATGAGGGAGGGAAAACACACTCAGGAGAAGACACTAAGCCTTCACAATGACAGAAGGAAAAAAAAAAGCTTTTTCTGCAGTGGCCTTTTGTTTTGTGGAACATTCTCCCTTCACAGAGACCAAGTGGCCCCAACTATGTTGTCTTTTCGCAAGTTCCTAAAAACCTGGTTATTTTCCTCAAGCCTGGGGTGCTCAATATGCCAAAAGCCCAGTTTTCTGGCTATATTGCTACCAAGCCAAATATATTGCTCTCGTATGTCTTGAATTGGCTGTTTCTAAAGTTTTTACTCTTTTTGTTTTAAATTGTTTTTATGAGCTGGCGCAGTGGTTAGAGTGCAGTAGTGCAGTACTTCTGCTTTCTGCCGGTTCAAATCCCACCAGGTTCAAGGCTGACTCATCCTTCCATCCTTCCCAGGTGGGTAAAATGAGGACCCAGATTGTTGGGGAGAATAAGACTGACTCTGTAAACCACTTAGAGAGGGCTGGAAAGCACTATAAAGCGTTATATAAATCTAAGTTCTATTGCTGTTTTTCAATGTTTCATTGTAACACATTTTCTGAATTGCAAGGTGCCCAGTATCATTGACTGAGATGGGTGGCCATAGAAAAGGAACAAACAAACGGATATGCTAAACTTTGTTTAGAGCAGGTAGAACCTTGTAAAATCTTTGATAGGTTCACTCTCTTTTGATTGAATTCACTTGTGGATTTCAATGAAAACTTCCCAACAGCAAGACCATGGAATAACTTGCAGGAAAGCTATTGATGATATCTATTAACTTAGTAATAGGGGAGTGAATGTAATACTATGCAATTCATTTTGCTGGTTGTTAGTATATTGGTATATTTATTTGGTTCACCATTTGTTCTTTTTCATTTTGCTGGTCATTACCTGAATAAATATTATTGACTGAGGTATCATTTGGGGATGGTTTAATTAGATTCCAAACAGAGGTAGAATCCCATGAAGTAAACAGCCTTTACAAACCATTTTTGGGGTTTCTTGAGAATTGCAGTTGCTAAAAATGCTACTACATTCACAGCATTTAGAATTTCAGTTGCTTGCTGTGCAGAATTGAATTTTGGCACGTTTTCCTGTTTAAAAGCAGTCTCAAACAGGTAACATTAAAATAGGGTAAAAAAATGGATAGTCTGCTTCTATTTTCCCCTCTAATTTTTAATAGTTTTACTCACAGCAGGAGTAAGACAAACTACCTACAGTTCCAGGCATTGTAGGTGGGGAACCAAGAAATACCGTTTTAAATAGTGCTATAGAAATAAAATCCTGTATATAATATTGTAGTAGAAAATGTTATTTTTGTCCCTTTTGTTGCAGCGAAACCCTCAGTAAATTGGTATTAAGTCACCAATAAGTCCTTTAGCTATCCACTAAATTCACCAAAAAGTGCTGTTTCAAATCCAATTAAACTAGAGATTTCTATAGGAAATGACCAACATCTGCAAGCTAACCAGCATGTGCTGCATGAAATGTACTCTTTCTTCCTGGTAGGATGTTAAAACATCTGAAACGGAGTCGGTTTCTCTCTTACAAAAGAAGAGTTTGCAATAGGAAATCTCCACCCTCTCTTAAAATTTAGCCTAAAATTTGCTACGGAGCCTCGCCGAACTTTCTAGGTTAAATTAAACCTTGGTTTCTGCAGCTCAAACAAATGGTTTTGGCAGAAAAGAAAAGAAAAATCACACCCACTTTAAACAAAACTTCCCGGTTTCTGCAATTTAAAGGAAGCAGTTGGGTCTGAAAATCCCACCTTTCTGCCTCTCGCCTCCCCCAGACCACCAGCATTTTAGCACACAGGTCCAACTTTTACAACCCACAAGCAACACCTTGGAATGTTCCTTATCTCGCAGGCTCAAAATTTATAGTTTACGGGAAAAAACGCCTCTCATCTGTACTGACCAACCAAAGGAGAGCTGGGGGGGCGCGGTACTCCACCCTAAGGATTTACAGCTGTAGAAATTTCAACTTTCTCCCTTAGAGGCTTCGTTGGTGCCCTTTAAGCTGATTTGTTTGGAAGGCTGAGTAAAGGGAGAGCATATTCGGAGTAAGCTACTTTCTCCTTTTTGAGAGCAAAGGACTGGAAGATGAAATCACAAAGCCCCCCCTCTGCAATTTTTTTCCTCCCACAAATGCCCCAAAATTGCTTTCTTTTTTCTTTTTTATTAACAAAACTTCATGAAAATTAGCTTTTCTTGTTGCTGCAGAAAACTAGGAGTGGCCCTTAAAAATCTCCAAAAGACTAATTTGAAAGTTATGCTTTGTTTCTACCGTGGTATTTATTTATATATCTTTCTGTTAGTTATCCTAAATATTTGTTTTTAATGCTGGCAAACAAACAGTTTGTTTTCAGGCAGATCGTTGCCCACCCTTCCTATTGAAGGCATTGTGCAACTTAAAAAAAATAACACTTTTTCATTAAGTGGTAGGAGAAAGAAAGAAAGAAAGAAAGAAAG
>JAEANM010016496.1:0-13255 GCA_017656035.1 Myanophis thanlyinensis
TCTACCGGGCCGGCAGTCGGCTGAGCGATGCCAGCGGATTCTCCTCACGGATGGAGAATTTGCCCGGACGTGACGTCACCACTTTTACGGCCAGTCCGGGGCTTCCGGGTAAATTTATAAAATTTATAAAACCCGCCTGGATGCCCTGGACAGGACGTAAAAAGAGGACATGTCCGGGCAAAAGAGGATGGTTGGTCACCCTACTGTTGCTGTCCTGACACAGAGAGGAAGTATATATTTTTGTTCTGATTAATATGAGGGCATGAGAATTCAAGAAATTACAATCCCCATCTATGCTAAAATATGTATTACTTCATATTACAAGACTTGTATCACTTAGTGGTAAAACTGTATAAAAACTTTCTTAAGAAAAGCAAAAAAAAAGTGCAGATAAAATGGCTTCAAAGATATAAGAGCTTTAAATGTCACTTCAGGCCTTTTTTTGCAGACATATTTTAAGAAAGCTCAAGTTGCTGATTTGATTATGGTGTTGCTGCCCTGGCAGATGGGCTGGGGTTCTTTATGGGTTTTTATAATGTGATGGGTTTTTAAAAATGTTGTAAGCCACCTAGAGTCACTTATGTGCGAGTTGGGCAGCTATGTTTGTTTGTTTAATAAATAAAAATAAGGAAGATCCTATTCAATTAGTATTGAATATTACATATCTAATTAATCTGATTTTTAAAATAATGCTTGATGATTAACCATTGTGCTATTTGTGGTCTATATTCTGTTAACTTAGTAAGTGGGTGTACCTGAAGATCTGTATGCACTTTAATAATTTAGGATTCCCCTTTTTCTTGAACTAAGCAAATTAAAAGCAACAGGGTTTCAATTAATGTCATTCCTGCTTGTATTTTTTCTCTCTCTGCCTTTTAGATACCACTGTATGGTTATGGAGGAAAAAGTAATGTGAGATTAGATGATGTTAAAAAACATGGTAACAGATATATATTAGGATTGCCTGATGTAGCACCTGGTAAAACAAGTCATACTACTTTCTCTGTACAAAATACGGGCTGCCGGGCTGCCTATGTAAAAGCATTGTGTTTTAAAAACATTTATGAAAAAAATGTCATGGATCCAAATACAATGAGAATCCTTCCAGAAAAGTTCATCCTTAAAGAAGGTTTGAAGCAGGTAAGCATTTAAACCCAGCCATGTAATTGCTTGGATAGATATAATCTTTGTAAATTCATATGCATTTCAAGATACCAATTTAATTATAATTTTGTATACGTATTTTTAATCAAATATAATAGCGCTTACAGAAATATGTAAAATTTAATACAATAATTGTCTCTCTCAGAGAATTGCAATTACATACATTCCCTCTGAAGAAATCAAGAATTCATCAGTGTTGTCTACAATTTGCTTGTTTTATGGTGATGAAATTTTGAGACAACAATGTTGCAGGTAAAATCTGTTTTTTTGAAAGCCAAAGTAGCTTTAAAAACTCATAGCTAATTCCTTAACAGGCATTCTGCTCACAGTCTAAGATAATTGGTTGAAAGAAAGGGAGTACATTCAAATATCAGGAAATTATTCCATATACTGGAATAATTTGCATTTGTGCAGTTTTAAAAATACATTATATAAGGTTTTTGTCTATTCTTGAAATTTAATAGTTCAGTTTATTGAATTTGTTAAAAATGTACTCGATTCAGAGGACTTTTAATATTGTCTTTCAGTTAGCTTCATTTTTTTCTTTATGGTACTAACAATCCTAATGAAATGCCAACAGTACAAGTCAATTGTACTGTTTACATCAAAGGGAAATTTAACAAGGATCAAGTAGATTTATAAATTATTCATTAATGTAAGAATTCTGAAATTTGTCTTGAACAGTGCTGATAATTGTTAAATTGTTCAACAGTGAATCACAGCATCTCAAATTTCCATGTGTTTACAGTTTTAATCTGAAACTTAGTTGGAAACTGTTTAATACTGCAGATGATTCCAGTGGAAAACCTGTAGACTAAAGGGATTCCAATTGGCTATGTCCCAACCTGTATTTTTTCAGAACTGTATTTGATAATCTGAAAGATTCTGATTTTTTTATTGGAGGCCTGCCAGATAATGATTTTAAAAATGTATTGTAAATAGTAAGTTATTATTATGAATCTCTTTAACAGACCAAAAATAATCTTAACTTTAGTTATTATAGTCTTTAAAATCTTTACTTCCTGAGGCCCATCATCATGCAGAGGACTCAGAATAGATTAATCTCTTCAGGAACCACTACAAAGTGAAATTATTGCTACTCAGAATTTTTTGTAGATGAATGAAGGAACAAATGGAGTGTTTTATTCCATGGAAGGCATTTAAAGCAAATAATTGTCAGTAAGATTCTAAGGTTAACCATGAATGCTTAAAGTATTGGATATCTTTTTCCTTATAGAATCAAAATTACTGTGTTTTTCAGTGTATAAGATGCACTGGAATATAATACACACCTAGCTTTTGGGGAGGAAAACAAGAAAAAAAATATGCCTCTACCGATGATCAGTTGTTCCAGGCTGCGGAGATTGCTGTGGCCTATCGCCGCCTCCACGCACCCCATTTTTAACTTGTTTTTGGGCCTTTTTTTTTGTCCTTCAGCCTTTTTTTGGCCCATTTTTTGGTCTTCTTTGGCCCTTTTTTTGTCCTGAAAAAAGGCCAAAAATCAGGCTGAAAAAAGGCCAAAAAACAGGCTTGTAGGTTGGCGGAGCTTTAGCAACAGTAACTGTATAAGACGCACAGACATTTTCTCCCACTTTGGGGGGGAGTGCGTCTTATACACCGAAAAATATGATACATTGATACTAAATTTCATCCATTGTTATATCGTGTGTGTGTGTGTGTGTGTGTGTATTCGTAGATTTCGTAGATTTTCACAGGTACAAGTATGCAGGTTTAGGTGCGTTTGGGTCTTTTCCTGTATAAGATTGAGAGTATCTTGGTGATGTTTTGGCAAGGTCCCACTCACCATTCTCAGGCTGGTGTCTTCAGCTTCGTGCCAGTATGAGCAAAGCATGATTGGAACTGTCATCTCTCTATAAATACTGGTGGGGTGGGTGCCTGGTGTACTGGGCTGGTTGACTGCGCTGCTGTCTCTTGATTGGTTGATGGAGTTGATGTTGGTATAATAGGCTGTGTGATGGCCTTGTGAGTTTTGTTGTTGTGATATCCTGGGTCTTGTGCTGTAATCTCCTGGGTTGTTTGTCTTTTCCATTAGCCTCTTGTGTTTTAACGGCATGGGTTGAAAACACGGGAGGCTAATGGAAAAGATCACTCTACAACAAATGACCCAGGAGATTACAGCACAAGACCCAGGATATCACAACAACAAAATTAACAAAGCCATCACAGCCTATTATACCAACATCAACTCCATCAACCAATCAAGAGGCAGCAGAGCAGCCAACCAGACCAGCACCCCAGGCTTTCCCCACCAGTATTTATAGAGAGATGGCAGCTCCGATCACGCTTTGCTCGCACTGGCACGAAGCCGAAGACACCAGCCTGAGGATGCTGAGTGGGATCTTGCCGAAACATTGCCAAGATACTCTCAATCTTACATGGGAAAGACCCAAACACACCTAGACCTACATATATACATGTAGGAGCATATATATAACTAGGAGTAGCTTGTTAGTATTCTTGGATATGCTGCTTTTAAACTTATACAACTGGAACCACTGTTTTTATGTACTATTTTTCTTTTATCAACTATGTCATGAAACTAATGGTATCTTTAAAACCATATTAAAATTTTCTACTTAGAACGATACAACATAAATCTGAGCAATTGCAAAAAATACTTTCTCCTGATAATCCAGTAATAAATATTAAATTTGATGAAGAATTTCTTGGAGAAGAGCTGGTGGAAGAAGGTATTCTGAAATTCTATGGAGTTTATATTATATGTATATACTTAAAATGTATTGCTTTCTTTGCATTCCTCTCTTTCTTGAATACCATTGTATTATAAAACCAATGCAGATGCAGAGATCAGAGTCTATTGACATTAATTCTACTTCTACTTCCTCCAGGATGATTATATCCTTCTCCCTCCCTCTTCATTATTCTATAGACACTAGCTAAGATTGCCATTCATTGGGCTTTCTGCATATCCTTGGCGTTTGATTGAATGAATTGTCAATCAGACATTTTTACTAATTTGCTTCCCCCACTTCTATTTCTGAAATTAATTTCTGACCTTAGCCAAAACTTTTTTCTTAAATTATAATTCCTAAGTAGCATTAAGTAGTTTATTAATATTTTTATTTTTGGTTTGTATTAGTATTTTTGTTTGCTATGCAAACAAAACATTAAGATCAGAACTAAATGTATTTCTCCCCAATAACCCTTCTGTGCGGTGGTTAGGTTGGGCTGGGAGAGACTGGGTGGACTAAAGCCACTTTCAACCTCTCAAGGCAGGCTAGGACAAGAAACAGAAACGAAAGGGATACCAGGAATGCCACTTTATTGTCATAATAATAAGGAACCAAATCTGAAAGTCTGATTCTTTTTCTTCTTGATTCATACTAAAATTGTGTTATTTTGAGTTTTGTCTTTCATACTTGCTTCATTTTAGATGTATAATCTGTTCTACAAATCCTTTAGTGGTTCCTTTCTTCCTTCTCTGAGATTAGCTCTTAATTCCTTTATAGTCACTTATTGAGATTCAAATCAAATCAAATCATATTTATTCATCACATACATACACATACATAGTACGAAATACAGTGAAATGTGTTTTTGATCGCTCGTGAGGTAGTAGGCAAAGGGGGGTAGTATAGAAAGGGAGGGAGATTATGGAGTATTTAAGAGAGGTAGATTATTTAAAAGTCAAACCCGGGACTTGTGGTTGCTCCAATAGTTTAACACATCATACCACATTGCTGCATATCTACTTTAATTATCATGTACAATAGAACCAGTTATTTTAAGAATTGTTATAGATTTTTAATGTCACTAGCTGGTTTTTCCATTGTCATTACTTGGACAAAAATTTAAGAAAAATCTGTTCAGATGATCCAAATGATCCCTATCCAAAAAGTCCAGAACAAATAGAAGATTCCTGCAACCTTGTATGTAGAGTCCATTTATTATTGTTTTTATTACCATTGAACTTGTCTGTAAAATTTGAGAACACATTCCACATATGGTGAAACTATAAAGATTATTAATGGGATGCAAAACTATAATATTGGAATAATGGGACTTTTCTTTCATTAATTCAATTTGCTTAATTAATTATTTTCTAGTATGTGACTTTCCACAACAGCTAAACGATCTCCAGTATTTTTTGACAAACATGCGAAAGATTACACTCTCTGTTGTTAATGATTCTGCTAGCACCGTATCTGATACTAGGCCATCTTCAGTACATCAAATGGCATTGGAGAGGTAATGGCTTATTTACTTTTTTTTAAAGAATGCTTTAAATTGCTAATGAAATAAAATTTAAATCTTTAAATTGTTAATGAACAGTTCCTTATTAAATAAGGGAAATACAGATAAAATTAAAAAATAGATCTTAATGGCCAATTAACATTCACCAATAAATTTTAACACTGGGTATCTGAATAAAATGTAATTTTAATGATATATTCCTGATATATTTTCTTTTTGTTCCATTATGTTTAAAACAAAATTATAAAATTTAGAAAATGTAGCCCAAGAATAAGAGTAAAATTACTCTCACTTGACACCATATCATGGGTAAGTCCCCTTTTTTTCTCAGGAATTCCATGGAAAGCACAGTTTATGGTTCTAAAACTGTTTTGGAAAACTTCACCTTGGAGCTGGAAAAAGTCAATGTTTCTTGGTTTCTCCTTTGGAAAATGTGTGGAGAAATTTAAAGGGAGGGGGAAAGGAAGCATACAGATACAGGGTTTCAAGGAAGAGGAGGACCTGTCCTTTTTAAAAAAAAATATTTATGTGGCTGTCTTTCTTAAGCAAATAACTCTGGGTGGCTCGCTATGCATGATATTAAAAAAGAGTAAAATCTAAATGCAAACAGACCCAATAAATACACATAAAAATGGCAAGGCCCTTTAGCCTTCATTACAAGCTCATTGAAATTGAGCTCTGTTACATTTAGCCCTAAATGTTTTGCAGATGGTCCTCAGCTTATGACCCTAGTGAAGCCTGCCCATGACCATCATATGTTGTAACAGTCATAAAATGTGGTGATTGTCTTTTAGTCACAATTTCTCCTCTTTATTCTTCTAATAGCTAGTGATTAACTAGTTTTTAACTATTTAAAGACCTGGTATTCCTGAGAAATCTGCTATGACTCTGGATGTACTACCTGTTAAAGGACCTCATGGCTGTGCCCTGTCTTCGAAAAAGGATGGCCTAAATGAAAATACCCTTGTTTCTCATGAAACTTGGACTCTTCAACCAGAATTCTTGATTCTCACAGCTCCTTTTCAAAGTAAGTAATTTAGCAAGTTTTGGTATGTAATAAAAACATTGTTGCGATCTTTTCCTGTTGATTCAGTCTTATATTTATTTGAAAATTATTAAATCATACAATATAATGGGGTCTTGGAATGTGATAATTCTCCATCTTGAATAATCAATTACCAATTTTAAAAAAATGAATATTATTTTTTGTTAAAATGCACAAGTTTGTTTAAGTTAACTGTAAGTATATAAAATGTTTATAATTTAAATATTTGTGGAAGATAGCTGAAAACTCCATGCAATTCTTATTTCAAAAGGTGGTGCAACAGTTACTAAATATACACAAATAATGAATAACTCAAACCGATCATTGAAATTTGAACTGTCATGGCCTGCTCATTGTCTTACAGTAACTCCTCAACATGGAACTATTGAACCAGGGTATGTACTTCTGTTGTTTCTGAATATTTAATGAGAACAACTAGATAATGCCTTTTGATTATGTATTCATTTATGTGAAAGTCATTGAATTTGGAATATATGCATAGAATTATATTGTAAGTCTAATGAATTTCATTTTATTGTAAGAATTTTTCTATGGCCATAATTGTAGCTCCTAATATTGTCATTTGACTGTAATTCTTGATGAGTTATAAACTGAATCTGTATGGAGTAAATTGATTGTTTAATTAACTTTAATAAGTTAATTTTAATTTATTTTAATTGCAAAGTTTGTTTTTGTCCTATTTCTCCAACTTTGAGGTGTATTTCCTAACACTCAAGAGAATACAACTGTGCTTTAGAAAAAAATATGTTTTTTGTATGCCTTATAGAATGTGACAACATTTTGATAATTTGAAAGCACTAGAATCCATTACAAACTAACACTAAACAGTTAATAGCTTTTCTGCTGTTCACATGTCTTTCATGTATATACAATATACAGTATAGTGAAAGAGTTTTCCATGTTGTAGGTTATGTGAACATAATTTATGGATATTTTTGAGCTATTTTTATATACAATATATTTTTATATACAATATAAAATAAATCTGTGGTGTTCTAGTGCTTTATAGATGTTTTGCTAAATGATCCATCAGTATATGAAATATCAGTATATTTCATTATAATTCCTTAACCACAATGAAGTTTATGATTCTTCTATACAAATCAAAGTATTATAATTTCTTATATCAATTTTTTCTCATTTCTTTTAAGTTCAGAATTAAGTATTGAATTCATTTTCTAGGAGCAATATTTCAATTCATGTGAGTCCAAATCCATCACTCGCAGATAAAAAATCAATATTTCCATGGAGTGGCCTTATATACATACTTTGTGATGGTGGGCAAAAAGTAAGTGCTTCAAAAAATGTGCCAACGTTCTAAAATAAAGCGTTACTCATGATATAGCTAGTTTTAATATTGTAAGCATCCATATTTTCTGAAATATATGGGAAGGGATTGCAGAGAAAATTGCAATAGAATAACAAATATGAATCTTTGAACTCTGTTCAGAAGGCCTAGAGGTTTGTACTTGTTGTGGAAAAAATAAGTACATATGTACTTAGGCACTTTTGATTTATTCCAACATGAGAATTATTGATTATCAAACCCCATCAGTCTCATCAGTTTATTGAACTTTATTCCAGTAAATATGGCAACATTATAGGAATAACAATGATAATCTGAAAGATAGTTTGCGTGTTTTGCAAATTGAAAATAATATTGAGACTATTTTAAATAGTTACACAATACATGCAAATTTAAATGAAAATCATCTTCAGTATCAACAAGACATATCATATCCTCTTCATATCATTAATCTTTGTTCTATATTGCCCCTTTATATTCCGAATATTAACTGATTGCATGACAATTAGGATACTGTCTCCAAAACCAGATGATATATAAAGGATATCAGACAAAGGATATCATTCACATTTTAATTCAGCTTATAAAAACTGGATTCAAACTTTTAGCATTTACAGGTATTTCTTGCTTAGTGACTAATTTGCTTAGTGACCATTTGATGTTAACAAAGGTGTAAAACAGACAGCTTTGTGACCAAAACTTGCATTTATTACCATGCAGCATCTAACCCCATATATAATTAAAAAAAAATATCTGAAACAATAATTAAATTAGCTGCTTGTTAAAAGCATATTTTAAATTATTGTGTAAATCTTTTAATAATTGCACATTTTAAAACCATCTTGAACTAATAAAGCAGACTTCCAAAAAAACCAATGCTATGGGAGATTGATTAGATATAACAATAGAACTTAAGTTCTATTAATTGATCTTATTAATCAGGAGCAACTCTTGTAAGAGACTGAAGAAAAACACAATCTTTTAGTAATGGATTCAAATGTTATACAGATTTAAAATGTGTTCCATGTATATAATAGAAATGTACTTGAAATAGTATCACGATCCATTAAAAAAAATAAAAAATTGATTAAAACTACCCTGTATAATTATTTGGTAAAAAGTGTCTTTTAAAATAAAAAATATTAATCAGTCCAAATATATAATCACCAAAATGAAAAAATATCAGATATATCTTGGTTCTACAAGTAAATTTAAAAAAAAAAATATCAAAATTATTATTTTGATGTCAGCATTCTTGAGCTGCACCTAGATACTAGCAATTGACAAAGTGAGTAAGAGCACACAAAACTTTACATCTTTTAATAAAACTTATTAGTTGGAAAATATGCTACCAGACTTCTTCTGACTTGCCATTATAAATTGAGACTACTCTCGTCTAATAATGTTTAGTTTTCTAGCAAAGCTTAAATTACCATAATGTCAAACTGACTGGTCCATCCCCAGTAAGAAATCTTTATCAGGAAAAATGGAAAATGAAAAATAAAAATAGAAATGAAAATTTCTTGAAATCTTCTCTTTTTAAGTGATCCATTTAAGAAAGAATCCTTTCTTTCTTGAACAAATATTAATGCCTATTACTTTCTACAGAACAAAAATAATATAAATAAAATATACATTTAGTAAAATATATAGTTTTTATTTATAGTTATTGACTTGTTAATAGGGGAAAGTATTCAGTAATTTAATACTTTTAATAAGTCTTAATTTAAAAAATAGAATAAAACCACACAATCATTAATATTTTTTAAAAAGAAACATTTTCAATAGCATCTGAATCAAGATATTTTACTACGCTCTCTGAGAACTTGCAAGAAGGCTCTAATTCCACTGTTGTGCAACAAATATGTTTAAAAGATTTAAATTCATGTTTTCCATTAAGGTGTTGATAGTATTACTTGTTAGCTGGTTACATTTATTATTTTCACATTGCAGTTGAATTGTAGTAATTATTTCCCTAATATATTAGGGTATGTGTCTTAGATTGCAGTTCTAAATAGTTGTCCATGTTAACTTGAGACAAATCAGAGAAAAATATATGAATTTTATGCCTTTCTATTATGTATAGCTTGTTAAGGTTCAAATTCGGGAAAATATCACTGAGAAGTCATCTTCTGAAAAGAGCTCACTAACTTCTAAAATGGGTGCTCATCAACAACAGTCTGCACTAGCTGTTACTCACATACAACCATGCCAGAAAAAACAGCTGAATAAACTTGAAGTAAAAAATCGGACCATATTTTTTCCTGAGACAAAATCTGGTGAACACTCAGGTAAATTCTAACTTAGGTATATTGGTATTCTTGAGGCACATGTTTTTAATGCAAAGAGAGACAATACACACAGACAATAAAAAGAAAGAGTAAGCTCAATTCTAGCATTGCAGAATCTTTTCACTGTCTTTGCTGTCTCTTTTTTGGATCCAGCTTTTCTCAGGAAAATTTCCTACATATGGCTAAAGCTTTCGAGGGAAAAGTTAGTCTGAAAAGAAGATACCAAAGATGGTAAAAACGCTCCAAAAGAAGACAGCAAAGAGTTTCTGCTTCAGTTATGGCAGCTGGGTGCAAAAGGTGAAAGAATGGTGCCAGGTACTGGAAGAGAAGGCAGCTGACAAATGAATGCTTTCTGAGGCAGCTGGAGCTTCCCGGGATGTAGAAAGCAGACCCAGAATCATGCACGCCTGGGATTTCTTGCCATCCCTCAGGGCAGGGTGCAGGATGGCCTAAAAGGCAGAGATGGGGGGAGGTAGTTGAAGACAGTTCCTTAGCTTACTGAGGTTCAGGGCTGGGTAGAACCAAACCTAGAATGGCTTGGGATGGGATGGGATGGGATGGGGTAGTCACTTAATGACCTGCAATTCTTGGTTAACAACAGCAATGCTGAATGCTGGGATTGCCATTATAAGTCATTGTGGTCATGTGATATCTCACTTTATGCAAAGGTGGGCTGCTGCTGGTTCGGACTGGTTCTGGCATACCAGTTGTTACCATTCTGTGCAGTTCGGCGAACTGGAAAATTGCACCACTGACTGGCCCCTCACCTCACCTCCTACTCCTTATCGTGCCTCGCTTGCCTTGGGCAATGCCTAAACTCACGCCTCAACATAGCTGCTGCTGCTCTCTGGTTCCCTCGCCTCAACCATATGGCCTAGCTGGTCTTGGCCTAATGAGTCTTCCTTCGCTTCTCACCCATCTATCTCCCACGGGGCCCCACCATGTTTGCCTGCCTTCCCTACTCCCTTCCATGTGGCCCGGGCTCAGCCATGCTTGCCTGCCTTTGTGGGAAAGGGAAGTGGCCGGGTTGCCATTTCTTCTTTCTCCCCACACCGTTGCCAGGCATGGCAGGGTTTCCTGCCACTCACTTAGCCACCCACCGTCAAAGATGAGGGTTTTGTGGGAAGAAATTTCCCCACCCACCACCACCCAGATGCCCTCGCTTTCTCCAAATTCCCCAAGTATTTCTTTGCCTTCCTGATTTCCAGTTCCATCACATTTCTCACCATTGTGTGCACGGAAATGAAAGTTTGTGTGGGGCTAAAAAAAAAGTTCAGTCAATGAATTCCAACTGCTTGCTAAAGAAAAAGATCTCGCAAAGTGGGAATTGATTGAGTGAAATTTTTTTTAGCCCCTCACAAACGTTTCTTTCCCTGCACACAATGGCGAGAAACGTGACGGAGCTGGAAATCAGGTAGGCAAAGAACTGCTTGGGAGAAGTGAGGGCATCTGGGCAGTGGTGGGTGGGGAAAACTCCATGGCAGGGGGCTGCAGTGGCAAAATGGGCAATGGAGCAGCCAGTGTGAGGGAAGAAGGTTTTTCCTTTCTCCCTGTTCCTCGTATTTCCTTCGTGCCGGCTTCTCCTTTGCAGCACAGCGCTCAGGATCCACTTTGATGGGGGGGGGGGGAAACAAAGCGGCCAATGTGAGGGAAGGAGGCCGCTTTTCCTCTTTCTCCCAGCTCATCTTTGTGCCAGCCTCTACCTTGCATTTCCCGCTCCAGAGTGCCAAGAGGCCCGGACTGTATTGTGAAATCGGCTTCTTGGCACTCTGGGGCGGGAAAGCGTAGATGGGGAGAAGTCACCCCGCTGAACCCAAAGGTGAGCTCCATGACGCCTAAGAAGGGGCCAGGTCATCACCAAGGCTGGCCCTGAATGGGCAGGTCTCCTCTCCACCGGCTGAATTTTATGATGCGCTCCAGGATCTTCTGCGAGAAGACGATGCATGGGTGAGTCCCACTGGCGCTGTGAGATGTGTGTGTGGGTATGTTTAAGGCCGAGAAGGAGCCACGATGTTCAATCCGTATGCTTACCTCTTGCCTTTCTAAAGGGACACCATTGCCCTAATGCTTCCACCACGGTCTCTCACTCTTCGCTGGGTTGACTCACTTATCTCCGCCCCATTTCCCCGTCTCTCCTTCAGCCGGTGGAGAGAGAGACCTGCCCATCCAGGGCCATCCTCAGTGGTGACCTGGCCCCTTTTAGGTGCCACGAAGCTCACCTTTGGGCTCAGCATGGTGACTTCTTCCCACTGGCACTTTTCCCACCCCAGAGTTCCAAGAGGGCGAATTTTGCAATGTGCTTCGGGACCTGCGAGGAGATGGTGTGTGGGTGAGTCTCACCTGCCAGCCCCGCCTGCCACCTCACCCACAAAAGCCACGGTGGTGCATCCAGCCATGGCGAAGGTGGTGCCAGACTTTGTCTTCAAAGGCGAGGGGGGGCAGCAGGGGGTGTAGTGGGTGGGATCTCCCCTGCAGGGCATGGCTGGCCGCAGTTCAGGGGGGAATTGCTGGGCAGTTGTGGGATGCAGGGTGAAAAGGCTCTCCTGGGGCTTTGGTGGCATCTGCCCTTCTGCTTACCCGGGCTTGGCCCTTCCCTCTGTGGGCTGCCTCCTTCAAGCGCCCAAGAATTAGTCCTGGAGACAGGATCCACTCAATGCCCCTGCAGAATTTCAGCTTCCCAAACCCTGAGAGGTGAAAGAGCCACTTTTGTTTGTTGGTCCTGCTGCGCCCCATCTCAGGTTCTGTGTACAGCAAGGCTTGCCACTCAGTGGTCTTCAGGTTGCCCTGTAACTCATTTAATTTCCAGGGCCCTTGCTTAGTCTACCTTCCAAAGCTTCCCATTTAACTGACCTGTTTGCTAATAAAGGGGGTGAAAAAAGCTGGACTTGACCAGAGTGGGGGTGCTCAGTGTAGGCAGTGCCTTTGTAGCTCTGAGGCCCCAGGATGGGCCTTGTTGGGGCATTCTACATCTCCTCCACCTGCCAGCCCTTACCAGGGGCCAGACAGGACCAGTCTCCCCTTGCAGCTTCTGGGACCAAGTGCCCCCTCAAATATTCCCATTCTGTTTAGCATCTGACCATATTGTCAGTTTTTGAGACTTGGCCTACTTCTTTTTGAAGATATATATGTATGGATGTATGTATGTATGTCTGTATGGCGCCGCTGAAGGCGGCCTCGGTAAGATGGTTTCAT
>JAEANM010016497.1:0-13255 GCA_017656035.1 Myanophis thanlyinensis
TCAAATAAATAAATAAATAAAAAAAATGCAGTGAGTCCCTAACCATGAATTGGCATAATATTTGAATGGCCATTGTTTTGTTAAATATGGAAAGGCTGTGATTTAGCAGCACTTTGTATGAAGAAAGTTCCAAATTCAATATTTTGCACTATTGGAGACTACGGAGGAAGATTGTTTTCTGAAATCCTGGATAAACATGACCAATCATTAGGCTAAATACCATGGAGATTAGTTTGACCTGGGGCATGTCAGGAGCTCTGTGTGTGTACACAAACACATATACACAGCAAGGGAGATGGGTGGTGAAGAAATATGAAAAATAAATAAAGAATAAAAAAGTAAACATAATGACTGTTTTCAAATTCCTTGAAATGTGTGATAAAATTTAATTTTAATTCAAATGTATAAATGGTTCATTGCCATTTACTATTTAACATTACAATGTTTTCTGACTACAAACTATAGTTTCATCAGTTAAATGATTTAGTTTTACTTATTCCAAGAGGAATCATATGTTCTTCCTGAATAAGTATGATATGGAATATTTTAAGACATTTTGGATTGGTACTTGAGGCAAATTAGGCATAGAGCTTAATGTTACTTACATAAACTATGGAAAAACATCTGGTACTTGGGAATCATTAGGGAATAGGGATTGTAGGAAATTATTATCTTAAATTGCACATCCTTGTTTGTTTTAATTAAAGTAAACATAATCTAGCACTGTTTACGTTATTGAAGAATAATGTACTATATGTTGACATTCAGTGTTTAAATATTAAGCCATAAGGTGCATTAGAAATTCAATACCACTGAATCAATTAGGACTGGATAATAATAAAAACCTAAGTCAGCAGTAAATTTTTTTTATCGTCAGTGTGGATGAGGGTACATCATAAACAGTGTCTTTAAAGAATGTTCAGCAAGAAAATGTGATAAAAAGAAACAATATGTTTGTGCTTAGAAGAATTTTGCCTGATAGCACCAAGTGGAAAGAATGTCCTGTTAAACTTTTTACAATCTAGCCATACAACATTATTATGATAAGACTTAACTGTATTGAAAGAGCAACCATATCCAGCATATATGGAAATATGCAAGTTGTTTTATTAAAGAGAGCATAAAAAATTTCATTGTTCAGTATTTCATGGTCTTAAACTTCTTAAATCATCACACTACAGTACTTTAATCATTCTTATTGAGGCTAATGAGAGTTCAGCCCAGGTCATAATGACAGAAATGCAAAAGTCACAATTACAATAGAAATTTCCACTTACAATAGAATTATGTATTTAATAAATTAGAGCTTTTTTTTTATAAAAACAATTTTGTTTGAAAAAAAGTTAATATTGTGTATTGCAGAGATATGCAGTCAAGAATTAATCTACATGTAGGTTACAGGAAGATGTAACATCAGTCATACAAAAATTAAGCATGTTGCAGCTAGATCAATTATGTCACAAGTAAAGTTGTTTTACATAATAAGGTATTAATATCCACTATTTTACACTTTTAGCTTGAAAGGACTAACTGCAAAAATAATTGAGTAATTCCATGCTCAGTTTAAAAATCAAGTTTTATTCCTGATTACATTATTACCCCTGACTGATTCAGGATCTTTTTCTGTTAGCTAGTTATGAGCAAATCCTCTCTATAATTCTTTTTTTAATCATGAATGGATTATTAACTGTTTCTACGGTATATGTATATACATTTATCTGATTTCTCTGTACTTAGAGTGCTTGGTTTACAACTTGTTATCTGATGTTTTTTATGGATTTCATAAAGCGTAGTCTACTTTCATATATAAGATTTCATTATATTTTTCTGGTATTTTAAAAAATAATCCTTTTTTTACAATAGCATTATTTCATTCTTCAGTTTACATTTCTTTTTTTTTTTCCTATCCCACAAATAATATTAAGCCATGCTTGCTTTACAGTTAGCTACTTTTTCCAAGTTATTCTTTAGGTAACTGAAGCCTTTATTGAAAATTTCTATTCCTTTAAAAACTTGAGTGGAAAATATAATCAGTAGAAAAAACACCTTTCCTGTTAGATGTTTTCTTACTTTGTTACTTGCAGCAACTCAAGAGCACTTATAGAAAATCAAATATCATTCAGACAGGAAGATATAATAATGTGAAAGTCACTATGTATGAGGGGGAAAGTATTTGAAGAAACATCTTCAAGGCAGCTTTTCCATAAATTTAAGAAAAAAAGGAAAGGAAAAAAATATTAATTTGATATTAAAAAAAGTCTTAAAAGTAGTCATCACTATTCTTATTTATTCAGCTGTCTGCTTCAGTTTAATATTTTCTGAAAGAACCTCATTAGGTGCTTTCAAAAGAAAAGTGAACTTTTCTTTTAGGAAGACAATTTTTTCCTGTCAATACTACACAGGATCCGACACTTTCTTCTTAATATTTTTAAAGATTACTATCATTGATGTACCCTTATTGTTTTTTCACACTTTGTTTGCTTCACATCTTGGTAGAAAAAGAAAGTCTTTTGATTATCAATTCTATTAGAAGATTTTAAATGCTGAATTAAATTTTTTTAACATTAAATAAGATCAAATACTTTCTTTAATCATATATGGAACACATCCTCTAATAAACATAATTCTTTAATAATTTTTGCTAATGCATAAATATTGCTTCTGAATTAATATTGGTCTTTTTGTACCTTTCAGGCTCATCTGGTATCATGTAACTAGTAATAATTTCCTTCCTATGAACTGGCAGCAATTATTTTTGCCATTTTGCATTCTGCCTCTCATTCTGATCATAGATAAGTTAATAAATTTATGTGAGCAGTTTTCTGAAACATCTTACAGGCAAATTACTTTGGTGGACTTAGTGAAACTATACAATGTGGTCCTAAAACTAGCTATCTCTTGTGAATGTAAAAAAAACAAACACATTTTTTTGGGGAGAAAATGGCTAAACATTTGCTTCTGAAATCTGTGGATTTAAAGTGCTTATTGCTTAGAGCAAAACCTTATTCATATCACAGTCGGTGATTTTTCCTTACTACACAATGGATCAGCACCAGTCCGTTGCATGGCAGCAACCAGTCCGCACAAACAAGGGAAGCTCCATCTGCAGGTTTCAGGCAGCATGCAAAACCATAGTCTCTCTGGTCCACAGAAAAAACTTTGTCCATCCATCTCCTGGTGACCCAAAGGTTGGGAGCCACTGGTATAGAGATGTCGAGCCATTTGTGAACACTGGATTCTGTGTGTTTGTATGGTTATGTATTGCTGCTATTTGTAGAAATACTAGCAGAGATTGTAAATTGTAATTGTATTATATAATTACAATTGTATTGTAAATTTTATATAAGAATGTACATCCTATATATATAAAGATAATTTGGCCACCTACAACATTTTTAATGAGAATCATGAAAATCACTGATTTGCCTATGCCCTTAATAGTTATTATTGCTGTTGCTATGGATATAGTTGTTTTTTAATAGGCAAATTACAGGGAATGATATTCACTATAACTTTCATTGTATAATTTACAATTATACAATTGTATATCATTTACAATCCCATGACAGTTTCCTTTAAAAATGTTACTCTGTCTCACTGTAACAGACATTAATACAGTGCAATATTTTTAAAGAGTATGGCTCAAAATCAATAAAACTCAAAGAAGAGTCTATCACTTCTAATCTCTTTTCTCCCAAATCACCACATAACACATGATGAAATTGAGAAATAATAATATATCCCCTTATGAGCAACTCTTTGATAACCTTCGGTGCTGTCTGCAGTGTGGGATGACTCCCAATTGGCAAGAACTTCTGCCTTAGTCTCCCTCTAGGTCTATGTCCCTCTTCCAAAAAGCAAGATGTATTTGCACTTTGACTTCTGCCCTCTGTTCTTTCCAGTCAGACAATAACTAGTTGCCTCCATGAGAAGCTAAAGTGTCAAGAAAAAGAAGAGTAGGAAAAAGGATTAAGTGCTAGCTGCTAGTCCTATTTTTGGTGGTCCCTCATTGATTGGTTGTAGGATCAATGCCACCAGCAGCTATTCTAGACATCACCATGCAAATGATGAAACTGGTAGCCATATTGAGGCGATTTCAGTTTGAGTGTGTTCCAGGATATACCCATGAATTCAGATGCCTAGATTTTAATGTTTAAGGCTATATAGCTAAAATTTGTCTGTCACTTGTCTTGTTGCTTTCGATATCAGATAATATGCCTTAATTGCATCCTGTTTGGATGAATCAGCGTGTTCTATAGTGGTATGTAGAACTTCAGAATTTTGTGGTAAAGTGGCTTAGATGTTGGCATCCCTATTGTACAATATTTCAGTATTCTCCTTTTTTGTTTGTTTGATCTTACTTGAAACCGATACAAAGTGTCCATTGTTATTCTTTACCACATCAATTTGAGGTTGGAAACTCCTATCTTGATATCCTTTGGAAAAATTTCTTTGTTTTTCTATGCTTGTTTCAATCTTCGGTATCTATAGAGATGTTATAATACTGCTTGTATCTTCTAGCAAGATTCTGAATTAAGATAGCTGATTTTATAGATAATTTATTATGAGGAAAAATAGTAATCTTTTCAGATAAATGTAGTGCAGTTGGAAGCTAGATAACTATTCTTCCCTACAACTCTATTTATTATAATTCAACGGGATAGTCCTTTTAGTTTTTATGGAGGTTCAGTTACTTGGTTTATGTGAAAGTGTGAAAGTACCTGCGATGGGGTAACTTTGCTATATCTGTGTAAATGCTGGTCATCGTAGCTGTTTACCATCAGGCAAAATAAAAATAACTGAGATGAATACTACGACCAGGCATGTTTGTATTAATTTTTATTTTGCATGCTTTTAATTTTCCAGACTTATTTGATGTCAAAATAATTTTAAAAGTAAAATTTAAATTTACCCTTTTAGATTATTTATTTTAATAGATACATATGCATTTTAGGATCAGTTAGAAAAGCAGATGTAGAACCAGATGTTAATAATCTTTTATTTAGATTGTTATATATTTTATATAATCATCAATTTTAATTGCTTTTTGTAGGCTTTTTGGCTCTGTACGATATCTTCAATCATAAGACTCTAAAACTTCATCCAAAGCTATAGGGCATGAGTGTCAAACTCAATCGCATCATGTGACATCATGTGATGTATCATGAAGTTTTTCCATTGTGTTTCTTGCTGTTGTTTGCAGGGAAACAGAAGTTTCCCTACAAATGACAAACAGAAGCTCGTAAAAGAACAAAGATCTCACTTCTTGCAGAGCTGCTGGTATTGTGATGCCCTGCCTCCTGCCAGTCAGTTGGTGTTTGGCTCTCCGCTGCATGCGCACGAAAAAGAGAGACTTGAAGTTAGAAAAGACGGTCTCTAAAAGGTTCTCCATCACTGATCTAGGCAAAGGGGTTGAAACATTTTTTAAGTTGAGAAGTCAAAAAAATGGCACAATCACTTGCATGATTCTGTAATTATATACCCAATCTCAGTAAAAGTAGTTTTAGCTGTTCTGCAGAATTGATTTTGTTTTCTGGTTTACCTAGTGGGACTGGCACATAATAACTTCTTATATGTACGTTCAGAACATATGTTAAATTTTTATACATGCTTACATTTTATTGGTGATATCTATTTAGAACATCATAAATATTTTATAAAAATTAAATCCAAAATATTTCTTTGGCAGTAGAGAAGATATTACGTACCATTTCCCTGTACTAAAACCTGTAGTATTGGAAATTGATTGCTATTAATGATGGTCATGCAGTAATCTTTTCCACTTCCACACAAGGAGATCCAAAACGGCCAATTGGTATTTAGTTGTGCTTATAAACAGACAAAATAGCAATTTCCAGCTATTATGTGGAGTAGCTGGAGAATACATTTTCTACTTACAAAGTTTTTCAAACTATTTTCTATATTTTCAGTAGCCTGACTCTAATAGTAGGGTAGCCTTTATGCCTTTCAGAAATATATAACTATTTAATTAAAATAAGCTATCATTGTGTAGATTTGATGCAAAAAAGTACAAATTGAAGAAAAAGGCATTTGCAAATAATTGAATAAACAAAATGGAAAAAGTTGTAAAAAAGAAGAATGTATAAATTAAGAGTAAAAAAATATTGAAAGCGTCAGAATTAGAAATGAACACAAAAGATAATTATAGGAACAAAATTCAGCTATGTAAGCAAACTATACTATATTAACTTTTCTCCATCTGATACTAGTTTCCAAGCAATAGGATCTCTTTTCAAAAATAAATTTTGACTCTTTATAATATTAGCTTTAATTTTTATGGATTAATTTTTAATCCATGATGGTTCAAATCCAGAATCAGCTTTATAAAAATATTTAAAGTGGTTCCAGGTATTTGGTAATTTCTATTTTGCTGTTAAACCAAATTACATGTATTATTGTTAAAAAGAGTAATATATATTTTGACCTGTTTTTTCTGATGAATAATAAAACTCATTTCATTTTGTAGGTAATCATGGCCGTTATTGGAATAAATGGAAATACCTCCCATAAAACAGTATCCTGTGAAACTATAATTTTTGCTCTTCGAATGGCAACTTGGAATCAGATATTGGATCCATGGGTGTATATTCTTTTGAGAAAAGCTGTTCTTAAAAAATTGTATGAGATTGCTAGGAGATTTTGTGGTGTACGCCTCATTAATTTGTCTACATGGGAACTCAGTTCCATTAAAAATTCTTTAAAAGTGGCAGCAATTTCAGATTCACCAATTAGTTCCAAGCTGACAAACCAACAAATCGGTATAAATGTGCCATAAAGCGACGCACAGAAAATGATGAAAGTAAAGATTTAGGATTGTTGTGCAACTGAGAAGTGGCTCCAATTACAGATATGTCTCAATCTGGAATTGCTACTACAAGGTGTTTGACTTGTAAATATAAAGAATCCTTTTTATGGCAGAAGCCCAGCCATATCTAGTGCCAAATGCAGGTAGTTCTGGACTTACACAGCTTGTTTAGTGACTCTTCAAATTAGAATGGTACTGAAAAATGTGACTTATGACCTTTTTCATAGCAGTAGCAATAGCACTTAGACTTATATATACCACTTCACAGTACTTTCAAGCTCTCTCTAAGCAGTTTACAGAGTCAGCATATTGCTCCCAACAAGCCGAGTCCTCATTTTACTGACCTCAGAAGAATGGGAGACTGAGTCAGCCTTGAGGCTGATGAGATTCAAAGTCCCAAATAGCAGTCAGTAGTAGTAGCCTGCAATACTGCATTCTAGCCATGGCGCCACCACACCTCATAGTTACAACTTTTGCAGCATCCACATGATTGTGATCAAAGTTCAGATGCTTGACAACTGGATCATGTGACCCTCTTTTGCGATCTTCTGACAAACAAAGTCAAAGAGGAAGCCAGATTCATTTAACAACTAACTTATCAACTGCAGTGATTGACTTAACACCTGTGGCAAGAAAAGTTAAAAAGTTATAAAATGGGGGAAAACACACTTAACAAATGTCTCACTTAACAATAGAAATTTTGGGTTCCACTTGGTTGTAAGTCGAGGACTACATGTATTTCAGGAATTTCTAAAACAGAAAAAGGAGGCAATGATTATTATACTTAAAATTATTAAATAAAAATGGTAAAAAAAACCTCAATAAAAATAAAATGTTAGAGGCTGTGAAATAATTTTGAATGAAGTAAAGATTTAAATGTTTGGGGTTATTAAATGTAAAAGCTTAACAGCACAATTAAAACAGATCGCTCTTGAAAATGTTTAGCTCTGTTGGATTTGATGACAATATGCATACATATGTGACAGAATTTAGAAATTAGTGGGTCCAAACATCATACAGTAACTTTCGAGAAGTAATATTTTGTTAACACCTTAGGTGGGAGTAGAATGAAACCAGGGCAAGCATGAAAAACTAGATAATTAAGTATCTTAGAGTTGAATTTTACAATGGCTGTGCAGTGTAATTATATAAAAAGCATTAATTTTGAAAATGTTCCTTGTCTTGCTATAAAACTTTTGCTGTTTCTTTGCAGATATTTTATCTAAATCTTATAAAGCAGATGGAATATTAATTCCTAAATGAAATAGCCCTGCATTTTGGATTTTCTGAGCAATTTAGAAACAAATGTATATAAATTGGTATAACACAGGGGTGTCAAACTCACATTATCACGGTGGTGTCATGTGACATATTGGGACTTTTTCCCTTCACTAAACCAGGCATGGATGTGGCCAACGTCTGACGCATCTGGCCCGTGGGTGGGCATTTTGACAGCCTTGGTATAACACAATAAATTAATTGTGTAATCTGAAAATTCTACCCTACAACTTTAATGGTTACTAAAAAGCTGGATGCTATACTATACTGATATTTTGAATTATAGTCATATGATTATACAATTACTTCCAAAGTATTGACTGTGTTTAAGATTACAGTCAATTGACATGTATGCATAGAAAACTTGTATAGTATATATAGTATTATATGTCAAATGTTAATTTAGGTTTAATTTTACTGTTGTATATTATTTCATATTCAACTTTGCAGGCTCATTAATAGATACATAAAAGTCAAACACTTGTTGATTTTATTGAAAGTAGAGTCAGGCAACATTAATATTAGGATTACATCATTGGTTTGAACTAAATAAAAGAATGCATTGTTTTTAGTTTAAATAATAATATTTCATTTAAATGTAACAGGCATAAAATATGCACAATAAACTGAATTTTCAATACACAAAAGATTTTTATACAGATTAATATATTAAATTAACATCTTATTAATTTGATTTACACACATATATAGACTTGATAGAATGTATATGTGTTCTCTCTCTCTTTCTCTGTCTTTCTCTGTCTCATAGAGCTTATCTGTAAATTGTTAGAAGTTAGCATCATTTCATTGTTTATATAGTAGTTTTGTATAAAATGTCTATATAAATTTACAGAATAGAATAGAGTAACAGAATTGGGGACTTTGTAGGTAATCTAGTCCAATTTCCAGCCCAACTAGGAGACCCTACACAATTTCCAGATAGATGGTTTAGTTTTAGTAAGGTTCCTAGGATCTCAGGCAATCAACTGTCTAGGATTTTTCCTCACTTGCATTATGCTGGAGCTTTCTTTAAAAAACAAAACTGGCAAAGATAATTAAAGTAGAATTTTACAGGATGAAATCAGTGTGCTAAAGGATGCCAGTGCTGCTATCAGTAGTCTATAATATTTCATTACTATTCATGTCTACATACTGGTCCAAAAGAATTATAGGCAGTGTTAGGTATAAGAGAGAGAAATAAAGAAAAAAATGCAAAGTTTTATTAACGGTTTTTCAAGTTTAGGCCTGTACAATTTTTAACCTGCTATGTTGAATTACCTCCACCAGTTACATAAAAGCAGCCTACCAAGTCTCTTTAGTTTTGTTCCAGAAAAAGATCTTTCTGAAGTGTAAAGATGGTAAAAGATAATTTCTAAATTGCAGGAGTGACAATGATAGAGTAATCAAATGTTAACATTTAGAAAAATGAAGAAATATAATAATGTGGAGGATATCTGAATCATTTTGTTATTATTCCCAATTATGTGCATATTATATGAATTAATATCATTATCTGGTATTAGGATAGAGCAGGTTTGATATATAAAGAGCAAGATTACAATTCAGTGATGGAGCAAGTACTTATACATGGAAGGTATTAAATTTCTAGTATCTTCAAGGAAAGCTGGAAAAGGCCTTTTTCAAAGATTTGTGAATTACCGTTAATATAGTCAATAATACTGAGCTAAATGGACCTCAAATCTGACTTGATCTAAGAATCCCTCTAATCTATAACATATATTCCTATAATACATCAATGCTATCATTATACAACTGAATCCCTTCACCTTGATCTGATGTTTGAAACTGGACTTTTGAAGATAGAGTCCACGGCATTACTGTTATATCCCATTTACCGGTACACTAGAATATTTCTATTTGTTCAGTGGTACTTCCCCTCTACAGTACTTTGCCCATGCATTCTGCAAGTCTTTTCCAGGTGCTGTCCAATTTTCTGGAGTAGTTTTAGGAAGAGGGAGAGAGATGGGTCCAGAAGAATCAGTTCTTTTATGGATTTTATTTGTTCACTATAATAATTATTTTGGATTAAACCTGACTAGCGTGTTTGAATAGTTAGATTAGTCTCACTGGCTATGATTGAAGCTCAACAATAATGTGGAAATCTTCAGAAATGAAAAGAGTAAATGCTTTTAAATTTATGGGCTTGGTGATGGGGTGTCAAGTGAATAAAGTCTATGTAAATTGTATGTATTTTTTCATTCTGGCTGTATTGTTTTCATTCTGTATGTATATTTCTATTTATAAATTGTATAAAATACAGAGTGAATGTATGATGTAGTGCCTCATCAAATTTATTATAATGTGCCTTTATTGTGCTTAGAATAGCAAGGGAGAATCGCAAATGCTGAAAACAAAGTCATACTGTGAAAGTCACAAAAGTATTACAAATACTGGGAATATTATTGGTGACTGTATGGTTTCAGTATTTAAAGGTGACTCAGCTAACTTTTTGTGGTTGTAAATAAAGCTATTTAATATTTTCTCTTTTTGCTGTTTTGTTCTTGGAAATGTAGAACAAAAAGAACATAACACTATTACGTTCCACCGGATTTAGGTAAAACATTTGATCATCTGAATTTCTTTTTCTGTACCTTCCTCACTGAACTTTTAAGAATTTGAGTGTCAAGACACAAACCAAAATGTTTTCAGAGTCCAGACTGTAGTTGGATTTGAAGACATGAAGGTGATTGGGGTGAGAGTGGAGGATGCCAAGGATAGAGTTGGGTGGAGGCAGTTGATTCACTGTGGCAACCCCTAATGGGAACAGCCAAAAGAAGAAGAAGAAGACTGTAGTTGGATTTTATATTAATAAAAGTACTATTTTATATACTGTACTATTTAAACAAATAATGTCCTCTGCATTATAAACAAATATATTAGAGAAAAAGATTCTTGTCTAGCATTTTCTTTAAATTTCTGATTTTCCACATGCAGGGAGGGATTTCAAATACAGCATTAAACTTGGCTGAATGTTACCCCCTAACCCCTTTAAAGGTAATAACAGGCTCTTGATATTTATTTGCTATTTACTCACTTTCACTTAATCTATTACATTTAATATTCATGCTGTTTTCTCATAACTGGGGCCTTAGTGAACCACACCATGGAATACCTGTCTATTTTGAATTAATAATCCTTTATGTATGAACTCGGAGAAATCCTGGTGATTTGAACTATGTCCTTATCTTCAGAGGAAAAACAAAGATCCAAGGGAACCACAAGAGTCAATCCTGGAATCTTTACTCTTCAGTTTG
The DNA here is from genome assembly GCA_017656035.1 of Myanophis thanlyinensis. Classification (NCBI taxonomy): domain Eukaryota; kingdom Metazoa; phylum Chordata; class Lepidosauria; order Squamata; family Homalopsidae; genus Myanophis; species Myanophis thanlyinensis. Next base: position 11,380 of record JAEANM010016497.1, read on the forward strand.
TTTTTTTAACTAGTGGTGTAAAGAGAATGCTTGCAAAATTAGTGATGACAAAAACAATGGAGGCACTACCCTAGAAGATAAAAATAAAATTAATTCTTAATAAATCAGGAAAATAAAGTAAAAGTGACGGAATGAATTAAAGGGAGGCAATTGCAACCTTTTTCACTTAGGAAACAAATTGATAAACAGCTATAAGATACCAAATATCTGGTTTGGTAATAGTTTTGAAAAAGGTAGTAATCAGTTGCAAACTAAATTGAGTCACCAATTCAATGTAGCTATAGACATAAATACAATTAAAAAATAATAGAAGTATAATTTCTAAACTGTGGGAAGTCATCTTTCCATTGCATTTTGATCAAACCTCATGCCATGTTTTTGAGCATAACACTTAAGAGAGATTCAAAGACAAACAGGTTTAAGAAAGGAAAATTCCAATCTAATTCAATGCATGGTAAGTTAAATGAAATAGATTGCATAAAACCAAAATATCCCCCATGCTTTTAATAATTTTATGTTTTATTAAAATAATTGATTGGAAACTAGTGGAGATTCCTTGAGGGCCACATGGTGAGTGCAAGTGACCTAATGCATGGTCTCAATATCAGGCCTGACATGGACAGAGACAGATCCCAAATCTCTCCTAAGTGATATGTTTGTTTGGATACGAGCAAAGATGGCTCCTCTGATAAGGCTGGGAAAGGACAATATACAATATTTCAGGAAGCATTTATACTATATTTGATTACATAAGTAAGGAAACACTAATTAGGATCAAATCAAATCAAATTCAAATTTATTGGTCACATATACAGTCATATATGGTACAATATGCAGTGAAATGCTTATATATAACTGTGGAACCAAAAATTATTAAAATATCTTTATCAATTAGTGAACATAAGCAATTTCAGCAAAGTTTATTTAAAGAAATGTCTAGTGCCTCTGATACATCTTTGCACACTCAGGCATCTGTCTCCCAATTAATACAGTTCAACATAGGAACTTTCATTAAGTTCACTTATGTTAGCCTAGCCCTAACCAATACTAGAACCCCAGGTTTGGACATTTTAGATTTATGATGAAATGCAGCAGTTCACTCTGGTATTCAAGTACTTAGTTATGATGTTTTCCCTGGTTTCTATCTGTACCTCAAACACATTTCAGCCATTGAGCATTCCTTCTCTTTCACCATTTTTCTATATATTTTTTAATAAATATATTAGAATTCCATGGCATCAATCTTATTCGGTATGATGCCAAAATGTATATTGTGATATTATAGTGCAGCTTTGCCCTTTGGCACTTGCATCATCATACTGAACACAGATTTATAGGAGGTAGAATTTGTGTCATAATGAATGGTTTCATTATTGTTCACCTTTCTGCCATGTAGACACCTCTAAGTACTTCTGAGCCCATTGAATCTAGACATGCCATCTAATTTTCTGTGTGGATGTCCTATTTTGGTCATATAACAATTATCATTTGGAAACTAAAGCTACAACAGGTGTATAATTTAGTTAAATGCTATAGGAAGATTGTCTTTCAAAGGAAAAACATCTACTTCACATGCAGGAAGTTCCAGACTCAATCTGGGCCTGGAAAGATCTTTCAAGACCCTTCTCTGAAAATACAATAATACTAAGTACAGATAACATTGAGCAAAGTAGATAAATGGTTTCACTTTTTGGCCGGGTTAAGATATAATCCACAAAGAATGAAGTGATGTGCTGTGTTAAGCTAAAGACAAAGAGACCACAAAATGACATACTATACTACTTGTTAGGAATGTAAAACTAACAGTTGGGTTGACAATATATTAACCAGGATTGTTACTTTAAGTACTGTAACTTTAAATAATGCTGAAAGTGTG
>JAEANM010016498.1:0-13255 GCA_017656035.1 Myanophis thanlyinensis
TGTTTGTGTAGTTGTTTGTTTGTTTGTTGTTGAAAATTTAATAAAATTTTTACAACAACAAAAAAAAGTTCATTTAGTGACCTTTCAAAGTTATAATGGCCCTGAAAAAAGTGAGTTATGATGGTTTTTCACATTTATGATTGTTGCAGTATCACCATGTTCACGTGATCAAAATTCAAATGCTTGGCAACTGACTCATATTTATGACGGTTGTGATGTCTGCAGTTACGTCATTATCGTTTGTGACCTTCTGACAAGTAAAGTCAATAGGGAACCCAGATTTGCTTAATAACTGTGGTAAGAACAGTTATAAACTGGGGCAAAATTCACTTAACAACTGTCTCATTTAGAAGCATAAATTTTGGGCTCAATTGTAGTCATACATCGAGGACCACCTGTAATGATTGTTGATGTCTGGCAAACCTAAGACTTTAATATATTGAAAATATAGTGGGTGTAGGATTAAGTGGTGGGTTGTTAATGTTGTATGCCACCTGGAGTCACTATGAGTGAGTTGGGTGGATACATAAATTTGTTAAATCAATCAATCATCAATCACTGTATTTTGAAGCCTATATTTTGAAGCCAAATATTTTATTTTGAATGAGTTTAAAACTAGAACTTTAAATGCTAGAAGTAATCATTTTAAACCACATTCTGTATTTCTGAATGTAAAGACATTTTTTTTTTTGAAAAAAATAACTGGAAACATTCATGACTGGACATTACCTTAATTCATTAAAAAGAAACTTTTTTGCCTTTTCTAAAAGTTAAAGACACATACCCTTGCAAAGTTTAGATAGATATTAGGTCAAATTGGTTGGGTAAATAGAGTTGTAGAAATTCATAAACCATGGGCCTCTTTTCCATGGGGAGAAATTAGTGTGTGTGTCTCTGTGTGTGTGTGAATAAAATAAAATTTTATTGGAAAAAGTTAGAGACACAAACTTTTGCAAAGTTTAACTGGAAGTAATCCATCAGAAAGCAAAAAAAAAAGAGAGAACATTACAACACATCCTATTTTGAGCTTTTTTGAGGTAAAATAAAAGGTGGTAAAAGCTTTGGACTCCTGTGTACAAAATTACTTAAGGCTAATTCCACCACCCTAATTTTATTTTACTTTGAAATATTTTTGTAAACGGTAATGACTCAGGATGTTAGCATGACCCAGACTCTAAAAGCCTGCATTATAAAAATACTTCATCATTGTTTGATGAATTGTTGACATGAGCAAGAAGAACAAATTAAGGGGTACATAGAAACTACTGATTAAAAACCTTTCTGTAGACTTAACAGACCCAAAGCTCTCTGGATCATCCTAAGTATTCTAACAAGCTATATTGGCAACCTTCATATATTGTATTGAGGAAGACAAAAAAGAAAATCACTTTCAATTCGGCTCCAATGTTTGATAATGAAGAAGGATTTTTATGATTCAGACTTTCAGTGTCTGGGTCATGATAACATCTTAATCTTTATACTTGTTGCAAAAAAGTAAGAATAACAGATGGTATAACAATCTTCCATGTACTCTCCTCAAATAGGATGTTTGGTTATGAGTGTAGAATGTCTCTCATCTTCTAGGCCTTTCTAATGGAAGCCCAAGGATGAATTTTACATCAAAGCAAATGAGCTTGCATGCAGTTTGAACGAGAACCCTGTTTATGCCCCAAAACTAGTTAAAACCAAGTAATGCCAGAAGTCTTCTTGGTATTAACTATGATAGTTAAAACAGTGATATTGTATTGTGTTTTGTTCATCAATGTAGCTAACCAGATTGGTAGGCTGGTTGTTTACTGGTAAAAGCAAACGTAGAACTAATAGACCAACATCTAAAGAGGGATTACTGACTACCATCACCTCTCTTTTTCCTTTGCTGGGTCATGGGACAAAACCAAGAGCAGATGAATTAAAGGAAATTTCTAATAAGAATTTCACTGCATATCGTACTATGTATGACTGTGTACGTGACAAATAACATTTGAATTTGATTTGAATTTAACATCACTTCTGATGAATGAAAGCCAAGCCAATAGAAGTGGTTTTCCTATTAGAAGTATACTCATAATCCCCATTTACGTTAAGTTTCAGTAACAAAATTATGTTCAAATTCTGTCAGTATTTATTTATCAAAAAAGTGAATCTACCTGAAATGTTTTGCATATTAAAGAGGAAGGCAAACATGTTTTTCTTAGTTCAAGAGTAAAATAATCTCTTCAATAAATTTCTATCTCTATTTTTCTGAAGCTTATCAAATTATTTTCATCTTCTTACACAGGTGTTCTTCAATTTACAGCCATTTGTTTAGTGACCATTTGTAATTAGAACAGCACTGAACAAATTGACTCATGACCATTTTTTACACTTACGACTGTTGCAGCATCCCCATGGTCACATGATCAACATCTGGATGCTTGACAATTGGATGTATTTATGACAGTTGCAGTGTCTTGGGGTCATGTGATCACGTTCTACAACTTTCTGACAAGCAAGTCAATGGGGACAGGTTTACTTAACAAATTGTAGTAACTTAATAAATGCAGTGATTCACTTAACAACTGTGGTGAAAAAGATTGTAAAATGAGGCAAAACTCACTTAACTGTTGTGCTTAGTAACAGAAATTTTGGGCTCAATTGTGGTCATGAGTCGAGGACTACCTATACATTTTTTGGGTATTCTTTTCAAGCTAATAACATTTATAGAATATTGCAGAAACTTTATTGATTTGGTCATTTGACCATAAAACTATATTAATAAATACGTACATAGAAAGAAAACAATAGGATTTGCTCACAATAAATCAGCACCCCCACAGTTAATCCCAAAATGATCTAAACTTTCTGTCCTCTTTGAAATAGCCCTTTATAGAAAGCAGGAGGTTTTGCTAGTGACATGGGTTGCAAAAAGTAAGACAGTTTCTCCTGGGTACCCCAGTATTTTTTAGTTTTAAATGAAATTAAATGAAATAATTCACTTTCTTCAATGGAAATACACAGTTTTTCTTCAAATGGAACTCCATGAATTCTCCCATATGTTATTAGGGAATCTAGTTATTTGAAACAAGATCTTGAAAGAATTTTTTTTGAGACATTTGAGGCATATTAGTTTTAAATGTTTTTTTTTTAATTGGGAGGTTAATTTGTGATGAGCCAGCCACTACAAAGACTTTAAAATATTTAAGGGCTGCAATGCAATCTTGGGACAGTCACATTAGTGATTGTTCGGAAATTTCCTGGTCCTTAGATTTAATTGGACTGGAAATAAGATGCAGAATCCATGTTGTGAAATGACAGATATGAAAGCAGAATGACCCAATCTCAAGGTAGCATGTCATGAAACTGTTCCTCAAAGCATGGCTTGAGTAGTCTACAGTATCTGGATCCATAGAAAGGATCCTCATCCAGTAACTGAATAATTATTAGCAACAGCAGTAGCAATAGCACTTAAGAGTTATATACTGCTTCACAGTGTTTTGCAGCCCTCTCTAAGAGGTTTACACAGTCAGCATATTGCCCCCAATAATCTAAGTCCTCATTTTACCGACCTTGGAAGAATGGGAGGCTGAGTCAACCTTGAGCCTGGTGAGATTCGATCTGCCAGATTGCTGGCAGTGCCAGCAGAAGTAGCCTGCAGTACTGCAGGTCAACCATTGTGCCACCAAAGCCATTAGGTGGATTTGTACAGAGGGTATAGCCAAACTCCATTTACTGCTGGAGTTGTATAGACTTATCCCTTCAAGATACATTTCAGAAGAATAGACTCCATCTGTTCCACAAGAAGGCAACACAATTTATATTTATTTCACTAAAATGAACTATAAGAAACACAAAAAGTATTTTTCCCCCTCTGGTTTCTTTTTTACCTATTTTTACAGCACTAAAACTGCAAAAAAAAAAGTAAAATAAGAGCGGTAGTTGATAATTTATAAATACAGAAATAGTATTATTCAAAGCTTAATTACATTCAATATGCCAATTAAAGACTTGAATAGCTTTTGCGATTGCTATAGAGACTTTGATTTTAGATTTCAGATCAGAAGTATAACTTACAAGTTGAAGAATGTCCTCATCTTTTGGCATAACACTAAGTTCCAATTCATCGTCACTGTGGGAAAAATAAATACACAACTTCATTATCAAGGAAATAAATTAACATACTAACAATCTGAGAAGGAATTTCATTTCTAGCTATAAAAATAGGAATGTTAATAACTATAAGTTACTCTTTTTCTAAAATCCAGAGAAAATAATAAATACCCAGCACAGAATATAAATATTTATTTTTCCTAACACTATCTGCTATGAATGACTGATTTTTTTAAAACACAACCATGCATTCATTTTCAAAATTACCTACATGCAAATAATTTATTATGCAAAAATAAATGATGAAACTAATGTACTCCTGCCACTTAAAAAAATAAATTAAATTAATTAAATTAAAGGAAAATAAATCACTTTGGATATCTCCTGTTCATACTGCAGTTTCCAGTGTACAAGTAGTCCACAAGTAGTCCTTGACTTATGACCATAACTGAACCCAAAATTTCTGTTGTTAAATGAGACAGTTCTTAAGTGAGTTCTGCCCCATTTTATGACATTTCTTGCTTGCCACAGTTGTTACGTGAATCACCACGGTTGTTAAGTTACTAACACTAACACAATTAAGTGAATCTGGTTTCTCCTTTGGCTTTGCTTCTCAGAAAGTCACAAAAGAGGATCACATGACCCTGGGATCCTGTAACTATCCTAAATATGAACCAGTTGCCAAGCTTCCAAATTTAGATCATACGACCATGGGAATGCCACAACAGTCATAAGTGTGAAAAATGGTCACAAATCACTTTTTACAGTGCTGTTATCATTTTGAATGGTCAGTAAATGGCTATTAAGTTGAGGACTACTTGTATGAAGACATTAGACAGGGGCAAATCCTATGAAAATATGCTTCTGTTGTTTCTTCTACTATCTCCATATGGAGTAATATGATTTCTAAGGAGCTCTTTTAATTATTAAAAAAGCGCTTCTTTGCTTGTATTGCTACATTGCAAAACACCTCTTTCAAAAGATTTGATCAACTCCAAAAGCAGTATTATTACACATATACTGTAGATCGGACATAGCGAATGTAAGAATATAATGTAAAAGATAGTAAGTAGTAGGATTAGCTAAAATTGGCAGTTTTATCAGTCAAATTGTCATTACAAACTATCCCAATATAAATTACAAAATAGGATATGTACATTGGTTACTGATTTGATGGATGCACCTTCTTAAATATCAATACAATCTAAAATTTAACTTTCCAATATACTTTTTAAAGGAATCCATTAAAATAAAATTTCCTAAATGTTCTTTGTGCAGAAGATTTTCTTGCAATAAACTTATGTAAATTAATTTCACTCCATTAGCATTTTCAATAATGTTATGTTTCAAAATCAAACTCTTTATAGAAATGTTACAATTTGTTTTCTTTATGGTAGTAATAATTTATGAATGCTTTAAAATGTTTACATTAGTGAATTACTGAATGGAAGTTAGATCAAGCATAATGAAGATCAGTCTAAAATTTAAAAAATCATTTTATGTAAAATGCTGATCAAACACATGATTTAATTTTAGTTTCACATCTGCTACATTAAATTGATTGATGTAAAAACAGATTGAAGAAAAATGCAATGACAGTCTTAGAGAAAAAGAATTCTACATGCTTTAATCAAAAATAGACTTCAAAAGTAGAAAACAGAGTTACAAATTAACATCTAAATCCTAATCCTGTTTCTTTTAATCCATGCTTGATTCATTATATTGCTTTATGAAATCCTCAAAATTACTTAAGGAATTCAAGATGTATTTTACATATTTTTAGAAATCTGCATATTATTCCAAAAGTAAAGAATATATGTATTTTTGTACTATAAAACTATCTGGGAGTTTGTAACAGAATACTTCTTAATAAAAATGTTTCAAATACTTGTACATGGACTTTTAACGTTAAAAATAATGGTGGTCACTGAATGCTGGTTTTTCCATTACCATAAAATTTGCAGTTTCTTTTTTGGAATACAGGGGATGTTAAAGAAGAGGTAGCATCTTGTGGTCTTCTGATTTATTGTCAGACTACTTTACCTTGATGTTTGGCAGTTCTATTAGCACTGATTGGAAAATGAAGATCAGCAGCATCTGGAAGTTAATGGTTCTGACCTTGTTCCCACATCATGGTTAATTAGGCCAATAGGGAGGGGCATTATGTCATGAAACTAAAAAAAATTCAACTGACCTAATAAATAAATCCCAAGTGCTAATATTTAGCGCAAAATAGACCCACACTTACAAAGGATTACGGTAAATTAATTCCAGCTATCTAGCCATGTTTTGGGAAAGCAAAACCAAATCCCAGTCAACTGCTTTTTTTTTGCTTACCCAGACCTGCAAGAAATAAAGATGGATAGAACAGGCTGAATTCAATCCCACAAATAGCTTGCTTGGCCATTCAGAAAAGGATTAATAATGAAGCCTGCCATTATTCCCAGGGAGACAAGTCCAATGGTGGATTACCAAACATTTTCTGAATGAACGTGTAGATAATCCTTATGACTGAGCAGTTGTTCAGCAGCCAGTCAAAATTATGATAGCACACATCCTTATAATTGCAGCCATCGCAGTGTCCTTGTAATCACAAGACTGCAATTTGAGCATTTGATAACAGGCTCATAATTATGACAGCCACAGCATCTCAGAGTCACATGATCATCATTTTCACTGCTGGCCTCCATCAAGCAAAGTCAATGGTGAAGTCAGCGGGAGTCACAAATGTTAATCAAGTGATTGCCATGCCTGTACAGGTTTCGTCTAGTTATGCAATTAGAACTGCCACAATTGCTATTGTAAGTTGGCAGATCAGGTGACACTGTACTTTACAACCATGGCAAAATTCCTGGTCCCAATTGTGGTTGCTAAACAAGGATATATATTCTTGAAGAATGACTTTTCACCCAACTAGTGTGATTGTGCATTAGCAAATCAAACATAAAAAAAACTTGACTTGGCTAATGAATTAATGGATTAAGTATATTATGGAAGGAAAACATCTATAAACTCCAGAGTAAGGTGCAATGGAATTCACTTCAGAATTATTTTCATTCTTGTAAATGTTATCAACAAGAAAAGCTATACTGAAATGCTTAAATTGCAAGAGGAGACCAAGTAGATGTTTTAAACCATTCACATTCATTTGTTAACCATTTGATTTTGAGGTTTAATTATAGTCCATATCACAAAACAAAACATATTTCATACGTTATGAAGATATATTTATATGAAAATATGAAATGTTTTAAATGAAAAATTTAAATCATATTCAAAAATGGTTTACCTGTTCTGAATTAAAGCAATTACTTGAGAAAATGTCTTTCCAATGATACTTTCCCTGTTCACTTTTATAATTCTGTCACCTACAGATTAAAAAAAGGGAAAAAGGTCATTCTTTTCTTGATTTAAAACTGACACAAATATTTTAACAAAAGGGGAATTAAAAATAAGTAGGAAGATGAGTCATGGCAACTGGACTTCCAGTTGCCATGACTCAACTTCCAAACAACTGTACCTGGATGACTGAAAATCTTTGATACTGTAACTAGGATGTCAGGTATGATATCATGGATGAAATCTACAAGTGTTGAACTCATTTATTATTCCAGATCTCATGGCATTTACAGAACATGGCTCTCACAATATGGAAATATATAATAACTTCTTGCCCTTTTCTAGCAATATATAGTTATAGTTTTCAAAACTCATTGAACTTTTAAAAACCCACCAACAAAAATTAGCCATATATTATTAAAACTGCCTAAGAAAAGTTAGCTAGATACCACTCTTATCCAAGTGTTCTTTTATTGTTCAGAGACAAACACTGGAAAAAAAATAAAATAAATGGCATTCCATTAAACCTCAATTTAATGAGCTAATGGAGGTGAAGAAATCTCCACCAAAGGCAAACAACCATTAAATTGTTAATAGTATTATATGCATGTATAAAACATATAAAATGTACTTCATATATATATAATGTCTGAGAGTTATCTGGACTGATTTGCCAAACAATAAAATTTGGTACAAAGTTTAAATTTGCCTATTGAATTGTTATCTATAAAATTCTATACCAGCCAAATTCAGAAATATGATTACTGTAAAAAGAGATATGAAAGACACCTGTGGATAGTCCAGCTTCAAAAGCAGGCCCTCCTTCTCTAACTTGTTTAACAAATATGGTATCAACAGGCTCAGGCTTCTTTCTTGTTTTCCCTAAAAGATAAGTGGAACATACATATTGAGACCATGAAATATTTTATAGATACATAGAAAATCCTTGTAAAATGTCAAGATTTCATTACTGGAAAATTAATAGTTTTATTTGCATTTTGCAGAGAATAATTATTCAAGTTTTGGATTATCAGTTTACCAAATATACCAAATTGTAATCTAGAAAGCACTGAAAAATATCACTAAAATACATTACTACAAAATAGATATAATTATCGTATTTTAAAATTCTGTACTTTTGTATTCTCTAGGTATGGTATATAGGTTACCATATTCCAAACTGTAATTATAAAAATGAATATGTTCATATTTGAGAATTTATTTCTTGTGACTATCATGCTCCAATTTCTCCCCTTGTCCCATAAATCTAATTTATATCTCAAGATAAGGTGTATTCCATTTTAAGACACAGATGCAAGTAAATGTCTTTGATAATTTTACTGCTTTACTGTTTTATGATCACCAAATTAGAAAAATGGGCAGGTTTACTCAAAACTTACTTTAGTTGGAAAAATGAATTGAAAAATGCAAGAAAACACTACACATAATAAATTAACCATACTGACTATATTATAGGGTGACCAACCATCCTCTTTTACCCGGACATGTCCTCTTTTTACGTCCTGTCCGGGCGGGTTTTATAACTTTTATAAATTTACCCAGACGCCCCGGACTGGATGTAAAAGTGGCGATGACATGTCAGGGCAAATGGAGAAAAGCGAGAGGCTCCAGCAAGAGCCTGCATCGTCGGAACAAGCTTCTTGCTTCTCAGCCGAGTCTGGATTTGGGGTCGATTTCCGGTGAAGGGAAGCCCCCCTGCCGCCGCCGCCGCCCCCCGCTGCCGCCATCCCTGCCCCCCCGCCACCGCCCCCCTGCCCGCCGCCCCCCACGCCCCCACGCCACCGCCCACGCCCCCCCGTCCTCTTTTTTGGCTATGAAATATGGTCACCCTACTATATTAGATATCATATATATATGTGAGGCAGTTAAAATAAAACCCAAGAAAATAGACTTAATAGATGATAGCTATATATGATCCATTAACTCAACTAACATTTCTGATCTACATTTGCATACATTTTCAACAGTCAATGTTAACTGAAGATTGTTGCAAATTATCCCAACATTCTTTCTGCATCCTTTAGATTAAATCATAAAAGGATTTCTTATCTAGACAAGAATGAAACTGGTTGTGCATTTTGGTAAAAATTATTTGCAAAAAATTTAACAAGCTGATTGAAAAAACTCATTTTTCAACCTATGAAACATATTTTCAATGTAATGGAGTAAAGGAAGAATAGTTCTTTTTCATTTCAAGAAACTTTATTTACACTCTCTCCATGATATGGGATGGCAAATATTGTGCTCATGAAAATGTGAAAAGACAAATGCTTGGCTATTTTAAGAAAAAATTAGTTTATAAAATTATTAGCAATGGTGATATGTATTGGCTGTACATATATATTACTTTTCTGATTCTAGTATAGGCAAACAGGCAAATCTCAAAAGTTTTCTGAAAAAAATTAGGGTTCTCAGAATGTTGAATGTTGGGTGTTCCACAGTAAGCTGAAAAATATTTAATAATTTACCGTAATGATTTAATGGAATAGCTACACTGCATTTCTAAATATGTATGAAGTGACTACAGCTGCAGCAAAAATGAGATTTTAGAAGCTCGCATGGCCTAAAAAGCATTCATTGATAGATGAAAATAAGGAAATTGAAATTGCAGTTGCCATGGATACCATTACACAAAATCAAAAGGCAAATGGTAGAAGTAACAGAAAACAAGATAAGCGCACAAAAATATCTTGGAGAAATTATATTCCTCTACTTCATTTAACATGCTTCTCAAAAAGGAAAAAAAGCACTATGTTATTTAACTGAAGTGAATTGAATGAATGTATGTGTACAGGTAGTCTTCAACATATGACCATAACTGAGTCCAGAATTTCTTTTGCTAAGTGAGACCATTAAGTGAGTTTTGTCTCATTTTATGATGTTCCTTGCCACATAGGTTAAGTGAGTCACTGCAGTTGTTAAGTTAGTAACATGGTTGTTAAGTGAATCAGGCTTCCCCATTGATTCTGCTTGTCAGAAGATTGCAAAAGGAGATCAAATAACCTGGGGACGCTGCAACTGTCATAAAATATGAACCAGTTGCCAACTGTACAGTTGCAGCAACCCTACAATCATATAATTTTGAGTATGACTGTAGGGTACCTGCAACTGTCTAAATGAATAGTTGTAAGTCAAGGACTATCTGTATACATATATTCTCCACTTAAATAAGGCTTACCATATACCCACACACCTTTATATCATCATGTTGATTTGAAAATAATAAAGACAGGATATAAACTAAATATAACTATTGAGAACATTACTAGATAATTATCTAGTATGATAATTATCTAGTATGTTCGCAATAGTTTTATTTAGTTTGTATCCTATCTTTATTATTTCATAAACAGTTCAGAGCATTTCTAATACTCCCTTCTCCAAATTTCTCCACAAGGACTATCATATGAGCTGAGTAGGCTGATTGGTCCTAGGTCACCCCGTTGGCTTTCATGCCTAAGGTAGAACTAGAACTTACAAACTTTGGGTTGGTTCATAATAAGGACTAAAAGTACACTATTTTGATCTTTATAATTATAACTGATAAAAAATAAATTAAAGATACCCGTAGTCTAGAACTGAATTCTAGAAAAATCAATAAGCATTCATTACAAAACACATTGAAGTATTTATTCTAACAGCTCAACATTATTTTTGTATGCAAAAAGTAGATACAGAAAAGCTTTGACCCATTTCTCATTACACTAAAATTTCACATTATTTAGTAACATAAGATTCAAATTATAGAAAAGGAAATCCAATTTCCCACAAGTTCAGTGCAGTTATGGAACTTACTACCTCAAAATATAACCTAGTTAGTTGTAAAAGTGAACTTGACAAATTCACTGAAAATAGTAACTACTTATCACAATAATGATAAATTACATCCTAGATTCAAAGGAAAAATTAGACACACAATCCAGGAGAAAAGCACTCATGTAAGGTGAATGGTGCATATCAACAACCTCCTAATTCTAACAATCTTAAATGTAGACAGGTAATTTTTCAGAAATAAAATCCCACCACACCAGATTCCATTTCAGGAAACTGCACTTTTGGACTTAACAGTGTCAGATTTTATCAGCAAAAGGGTGAGGCAATATGGTTTCCTAAGGTCTGGCTGAAATTATTAAATAGCTGCAGTGAGACAGGCTTATACATTAACACTGTGGCTTTACAGTTGAACAAAATGCTAACTTTTCAGAATGAATTTAACAGATTCATTTAATATTTTCCTCATCTATTGCTAGATATGTACAATCTAAATGGCCCATAAGAAAACAATTTCATAAAAAAAGTACTTGTTTTTATGCATGAAACTATTTCTGGATCCAGACCATGATAATGATGCTTGGATAAGTCAGTATCAGAAATGAATCATAACCATTTATGTCTCACTGATTGGTAATCAAGCAAGCAATCAACAATGATTGATGGCTGTGAAGCATAATTTGCTAAGTTAGCTCCATCTATCACTTTCAAACGACTTGCTACTCAAGTTTTAAAGAATGTCATACTTTTACTCAACTATGCCACTAGGTGGCTCCTGTGCATGTAATTAAAGCACCATTATACCAGCAATTTCATATATAAAAAACAACATAAGTCTATCCAGTATCGCAAGTATGCTTACATGAACATTGGCTACCTTATATCTTACTTACTAAATAAGGATATAAAAACAGAAGCTTTCTTATGCTACTCTTATATGGCCATACTGAGCATAAATTCCGAGTTATTTATTCCCTCATAATACAGAATTTTATGGTGACTTTTCTATGTTTTAAACATTAACTTATTATTAAAATGTTTTTAATAAAACACTTATTGAGGCATACTGTTCATCTATAATTGGGAAAACACATTTTATTTTACAATGTTACTTTCTTTTTATCTGAAAATGTATCATATGGTTTAAACATATATGTTTTATACAGATGAGGGGATGTTCACAAAGAGGATTGAAAAATTCAGATGGCATCCACAATCAGAAAAATCAAACCCCACTCTTTTATTTATTTATTCATTTTATTATTAAATCAGGTCCTGGGGATGGTCACTTTTATGAGTTGATAGTCAACTGGATGGCCCTACAAATCAAATAAATCAAATAAATACATGATCCAATAAAGTGAAGTTGTCCATAGGAGAGGTTGTTCGCACAGTAACTAAATAAGTAAGCAACTCAGTCTTTTTCTGAGCTACTAAAATAAAGGTGTAATAAAAACAACAATGAAGGAATCTAAATAATTAAGGTAGTCCTCAATTTAAGATAGGAATGGAGATACTGCCAATTATGATAGCAAGTTGTGACAACTGTAAAACCTATCATCAACCTGATTTTTAAGAAAATTTTTATTAAGCAACTCTGATGACTATTAAGTGAATCTATTGTTTTCTGTGGGCATTTTGCCAAAAACTAGAAGTAGCCAGTTTTCAGGAAAAATGCTGTAAATTATGATCACATTACTGTGGGGGATGGGCAGCTACAAAAAATTCAGAATTGGGTTATATGTATTTTTTGGGAGGTGTGTTTGTCATAACTTTGCAAGTTGACTAGCTGTGTCCCTATTGCTTCTTTATAGAAAGTCAAAGTGATTAAATATAGATACCTTAATGAGGCTCCCTGTACCCAATAGTCAATAATTTTTAGGGTTAAATTTTAAATTATGTGACTTTTACATTTTAAATTCTAGTTTTAAATTTCATTTAATTGTGGTTTTAAAGGTCAGTTTTAATCATTTAATTATAATCTTTAATCAGCCTTTATTTAATTAATTTTAACTGGATTTTAAATTGTTATATTTGT
>JAEANM010016499.1:0-11764 GCA_017656035.1 Myanophis thanlyinensis
TTTTTTTTTTTTTTTTTATTTATGTTTGTTTGTATGTTTGTATTTTTTTATGTTTTTATTTATGTATGTATCTATGTATGTTTTGGTTTTTTTTTTGTGTTTTTTAAAAAATAATATATATATAAATATAAAATTGTATAATGGTAAAATTATACAGCTCCGATCATGCTTTGCTCGCACTGGCACAAAGCCAAAGACACCAACCTGAGGATGGTGAGTGGGACCTCACTGAAACGTCGCCAAGATACTCTCAATCTTACACTGGAAAAGACCCAAACACACCTAGACCTACACACACACACACACACAATGTTTACTAATGAAAAACTCTGTCACAAAATTTTGAGTTGTTTCCATTTTAAATGGTAGCTAGTTTTCCATATAGAGTCAAAAGTACATGTTGGAAACCGTTATATTAAAGCATGAAATGAATTTATCATATCCATCTCTCCTCTTGGTTTATTCATCTGAATGGTGCTTATCATACATATAGCACTTCTTCCCTATCTCTGAAACATATTATAATTCTTTTTTCTGTTAAGATTAGATTGTGACTATTTTTAAAAAAAGTCAACACATAATTGTTAATCATTATGCAGATAAAGAAGAAAGAGGAACAAAAATATATTTTAAACTAGACATTTTTCTTTACAAGCATAAATTTGAAAGGGAAAAAAATAGCATGCTGATGTGAAAAGCCAAATGTGGCATGATGTGAGAATGGCTACAGGAAAACCCACAGTCA
The DNA here is from genome assembly GCA_017656035.1 of Myanophis thanlyinensis. NCBI lineage: Eukaryota > Metazoa > Chordata > Lepidosauria > Squamata > Homalopsidae > Myanophis > Myanophis thanlyinensis. Next base: position 746 of record JAEANM010016499.1, read on the forward strand.
CAGGAAATTACCTTAATACAGTGAAAATTAAGAAAGCACCAAAAACATTGCCTGTCTCCTGGATACAGTCAGTATATTCATGCCTTGCCAATTATTTTGTTTGCATCAATTTAGGGTTATTTTTTTTTTAAGGTTCCTTTTAGGAGCTAGGAAATGAAAGACAAAAATGACTAAAAAGCATAAGCAAAAAGGTTAGCTTTTTTGTTTCAGTAAAGGAATAATTATTCCCTTTGCTCTGCAAGCACGAAAGCCATTGCAAAACAGTTTTGTGACTTGGAAAGTGACAGCTTTACTTAACTAAAAGAAAAGGGAGAAATGAATGGAAGTTGGGACATTAAATCCACCCAGTTCTTCCTCCCCTGCCTCTCCTCTCTTGTTCTTATTTTTCTTTCAAGAACCAAGAAAACCAACAAAATGGAGGCTTTATAGAAACCAAAGCTAGGAGGTTACAATGTGTGAGAGATGTTATGACTGAAAGCAAGCCCAATGCCAGGAACACTATCTGCAAGGAGTAGGCTTGTTGGCATGGTAGCTGCTACTAAATGGAGAAACAGGTGATTTCATTATCTGATGAACACGACATCTCCAGGAACTGGAAATTAGTCTGTTTTATTACTGTTAACTAATCTAAGATGTAGACAAAATAGGAACAAGAGATAGGAGCAAAAGTGATACCTCAGGTTCAAGGTACCATGGGAAAAAGAGGGGGAAACTCCCATAGCTTCATAGTAGTATAGAAGAAAACATTTCAGCATTCTGATATTCAGCATATTTTCTATTCATCTGCGGAAGATGCCGTAACCTTCTTCTGTTCAACTTCTTCAGTATTCTCTGTCACTTTGGACACAGAAGCACATCAAAAGCATGTGTATGTGTACTTGATCATACACAGATAGCACATATTTAAATCTGCTTTATATTACCTTATTTATTCTTGTTACATCTTAGAGATTTCACACTTTATAGCCACCAATAGAATGGTATGCTTAATTAAAGTTATGTGTTGCTTTGGAAATAATTATGCAAAGATATTTCAATGGACAACAGAGCTTTTGTCTACAGGTCTTTAAAGCAGCCACATATTTTCCCAGGATCACATGTTTACCCTTTATAACTGCTCCATTACAAAGCAAAACACCCCTGTTTTAAAAATGTTACAGACAAATACTAGTTTTATTTTTCCTGCATCCTTCAAAACATTAATCCAAGACATTGAACATCACTTCTTCTTTCAGCTGTTCCTGTTAGGGGTCGCCAGAGCGAATCATCTTTTCCATCTAACTCTATAACCTCGATGATTCGCATGTTTAAATTTGGCATGTTTTTATGCCGGATGCCCTTCCTGTTGCAACCCTCTCTATTTATCCGGGCTTAGGAGTGGCATTCAAGGCACTGAACACCACTAATGTTTAAATATACTGAAAATAATGGCAGAGAAAAAGTCATTAAGAATCTTGGTTATGATTATTGTAATATGGAAAGGTGGTGGTTTTATCTCCTGAAATTATTACTCCTGTGTCTACATTCTTTAAACATGACTCTTCATGGCCTACTCATGCAAATCATTATTATGGACCCTGTCATGATAGCTCCCTCTAATGGGGTCCTGAACAATGCCAAATTCTGCCAGTTTCCTCTCGTACCTAAGGCTATTCAGAGTTTAAACCCAAGTGGTAGCAGGTGGTGCTGTCACTGCAATTACAGTTTCAAAATCCTCTAGTGAGAGCATAAGCAGATGTCATTTGTTACTCTTGTATATTATAAGTTCAGAATGTTGAGTTTCATGCCCTATTGAAATGTGATGATTAAAAGCAAGGGGGAATTAAACTCATCATTTTTTGCAGGGTGTTGTACATTCCTGATAGATAATATGTGTGAAAAAAAATCACAAGAATAGACTTTTAAGTGGTTTTTGCCTGCTGCTCCATGCCAGAGCCCTTCTTTTCAATTACAGTTTGGTAGTATGGGATTAAATTGGAATTTGTCTTCCCTACATCTCCTGTTTTTTTTTTTCCTTGGAGGGATTCTCATTCTATAAGCACTGTGAGATTGGGATATGCAACACAGCTTCTTCTCGGTCCTTTTTCAGTTTGCCTTCATTTGGTCTGACTGTCATAACTCAACTGAGGCCTGAGGCCAGCATTAGGGAGATCAGCAATACAATACATCTTAAATTCTTTCAAAGTTCCCATCAAGATAGAAAACCTGTTGCGTTTCATCACTGATTTGGTTTCCCACCCAGAACAATTTTATTTTTGTATGAAAACAACTCATTCGGTAGCCTTTCCTGATTATGTGGAAGAATTTATCTACAGAGCAGACACTATTTTTCTTTGCAGAAATACTTTCCCTTCCTCTCTCTCTCCCACCCCAACTTGATCTCAAACAGGTTAAATTAAATTAAAGAGATTAGAAACATGGAAATCTGTCTGATAATGACATTGCTGATTCATCTGATTCAGTATTTCCTAATGGACACACTTCCTTCAGGGTTTCAGATTGGTGTAATTGTTAACTGTAATTTGAAAAGCTAGCCATCAAAACTAAAACTTTTATATGCAAAATAGAAATTCCGTCACTGAGCTTCAATTCCATATTACATATCAGTTGAAGATCATTTCAAGAGAAATGGAAGTTGAGGAGATATGCCCAGTATGTTAAGTGGAAAATTTTGTACCCATTATGGTTATAAGTTGTGACAGTCATAAAATGGGTCAGTCATGTAACCAGAACCAAAAATATTTTACAATCTTTTTTTTGCAGTGATCAGTTGTGGTTGTAAAGCAGCCACTGGATTGTTAAACAAACACTGTGGTCATTAAGTCATTAAACTAATGTTTTTTTTGTTGACAAAAACTGTAAGTAAATTCTGGTTTTCAGCAAAACCTTTGTAAACCATTTGTTACATGACTGCAGGGCATGGTAAACAGTCATAAATGTGACCCACTTGCTGACTACCCAAAGTTTCATCCTGTGACTGGGGGGGTGGGGAGGCAACTATCAGAACTTTGAATGTGGCTCATAAACATTCTCCATTTAGGTCAGCTGATTGCTAGGTGATCAGTTGTAAATCAAGACTATCAAGAAACTATAATTGGAGAAATTATATTTGTAGTAATGTCATAAATCACAAACTGTATAAACAGAAACTCTTATCCATGGGAGAAAAAACAAAATATTCAACCACATATATTGCTTTATCGTTCTGTGCCAAAAAAAAAAAATAGCTGGCTACTGGATAATAGTACAGAGTTTTCTGCATCACTTCTCCTGATGTTATTTATATTTTTTCCAGTCCAACTGTGGTACTCCTAACATCTTTTTCTTCTTTCAGCTGTTCCCATTAGGGGTTGCCACAGTGAATCATCTTTTTCCACCGAACTCTATCCTCAGCACCCTCTATTCTCACCCTAATTGACTTCATGTCCTCTTTTAGCACATCCATATATCTCCATATATCTCCTCTTTGGTCTTCCTCTGACTTCTTGCCTGGCAGTTCCAACATCCTTGCACCAAGGATGAAATCTGTCCTAATCACCACTCTCTCCCCTCTGGGAATACTCTCCATCACCTCATCTAACTCACTCCAGAATCTCTCCTTCTCTTCTAACTCACACCCTACTTGTGGAGCATAACCACTGACTACATTCAACATTACCCCTTCAATTCCCAGCTTCAAACTGATCACCCTGTCTGACACTCTTTTTACCTCTAAAACATTCCTCACAAGCTCCTCCTTCAGGATCATTCCTACCCCATTTCTCTTCCTATCCGCACTATAATAAAACAGTTTGTATCCCCCTCCAATACCTGCTTTGCTACCCTTCCACCTGGTCTCCTGCACACCCAGTATATCTACCTTCCTTCTCTCCATCATGTCTGCCAGCTCTCTACCTTTCCCTGTCATTGTGCCAATTTTAAGCATCCTTATACTCAGGCCTATACTCCTGCCTTTCCTCTTCTCTCTCTGTCTATGAATCCTTCTGCCTTCTCTCCTTCTTTGACCAACAGTAGTCCAATTTCTGCCAGCACCCTGTAGGTTAACAGCACTGGTGGCGGTCGTTGTTAACTCAGGCCTCAACCGATCCGGTATAGCATTAACATTGGTGATTCACATATTTAGAGTTGTCATGTTTTTACACCAGATGCCATTCCTGATGCAACCCTCTCTATTTATCCAGGCTTGGAAATGGCACAGAAGTCACTGGCTTGCAACCCCTGTGGCTAGATTGTGGTACATGTAACATATGTTAGCTATATACAAATAGTTTTCATCCAAAGAAACATCTTGTTCAGAGTCTATTTTGTGTTTCAGAAAAAAATAGGGATTAGTTGCTGTTTAGAAGGGCATGCTATAGCTCAATATGAATTGTTTTTAGTATATGAACAAAACACATATATCATTACATTATAATTGGAAAGAAGTACTATTAGCAATCATATTACAATATTGCAAATACAGGTTCCAGTTTCTGGTGGCCTTTTCTTTTCTTTTTCTTTTGTTTATTACTAGTATGGACTTTTAAAAAATACATCAACATTTTCTTGCCCATTGGGGAAACAGGTAATAGGGATTTTCCTATTTGCTTGTTAATTTTATAATACAATTTTATCTGAGAACCTTATCTGGTCAGTGTTTTAATCTCTATCAGTTTCTTACTCAGAGAGATTGAGGGTATATTTGTCATTAGTAATATGCTACAAATGGAACTGATAACTTTGAAACATATTCAGCCCATAATACCTATCCTAAAATCAATAACTGTGAAAGGAAGAAGATTCTTTCCCAAGGCTAACTAGGGAAGGGAAAGTGATTCAATGGACATTTTCACATTTCTCCAAATGCTTGTATTTACAGGATAAGATGTTTGGCTTTTCTCTTTTAGCTAAAATGCTTGGCTTGGCTAAATCATGGATTGACTTCATACTTGCCCATGCTTTTACGGTGGTTAGAATGAAGTAATTCTGGAAGTGTATTGTTTGAAAAAAAAAATACTGAAAAACATTATAGAATATATAGAACAAGTAGAGTGGTAGAACACTACCGAATATGAACCAACATCTATTTTAAATAAGCAAAGATGCCTGTTTTATTTCAAATCTGTAAGCTGCAGAGACCTGCATGACAGACAATATTCACTTTTCTTTTGTGAAGTATTATATTGGATCCTCAGAAAAAATTAGTTCTTAATTTTATTTTTGATATATTTTTATTCAGACTTAAGTGCCTCCCAATTTCTCAGCTTTGAGCAATTTCACAGACAGAAAAAAAAATCTTTATCAATTCTGTTTTTCTGTAGTGTAGCACTCTATCCAGTATTTCTATAGTATTCCAGACTCAGCTCTTGGCAGTATCTGCATTATTAAAGTGATACTAGAACAGAAATGGTAACAATGTCAAGAATATTCATAAATCTGGAACAGCTCTTTTACATCAATTCCCAAGGATAACATCCCATTTAATCTAACCTCCCCCCAGTTGGTTCTCTCTCTTTCAGTGGATTAGCTTTTGAAGAAATAGAAATGATTCTGTTTTTCCCTTAGTCATAAAGCCCAAGAATAACAGAACATAATTTCTGAATTTAACACAACATCATGCTTTCTCTTTTGGACTACTGATTTTAATTGTATATTGCTTTCTTGTATAGATTATGGAATATTATATTAGAAAACAGCTTTTTCTAGTCTTGCAACCCACATTGGAGTTATTTCACTTTTTGAATTTTCAGCAATGTCAATGTCTGGGAAACTCCTCAATGCAAATTCACACATCTTGAGCTTATCTAAGTTGGAGAGGACTTCTTTAAAAGGTGCTAAAAAACAGATCTAGTCCAAAGAGGGGATAGTGACCCAACAGATATTGCTAAACTATAGCTCTCAACAAGCCTTTTAATCTGTTGGTCAAGCTGTTTTGGTTTGCTGTTAGTTAACAAGGTTTAGAAGTACTAGAATTTTCTCACCAGAGCTATAGATAAGTGCTTTTAAAACAAAGATAGAAGAAGTTTAGTAGGATTATCTTAGTTTAACAGTCTTCCTCAACTGGGTACCTTCATGATATTTGGATTTCAGTTTTCCTGATGTGGAAAGTCTATGGTATTTTCCCATGGTATTTCTTGTGCTCAGTCCTGCCACTTGTTGGAGAAGAAGGCATATATCTTCTGTAGCCCATGGGTTCTTGGTACCTTGCTTAATCTGGAAGAAAATTCTAAATAAATCCTGTAGGCATCTTAATGCTGACTTTCAGCTATCAGTAATGTGATGGATAAATTCGTGAGACAGACTGGATCAGAAAAGTGTTTAAATAACACATCATACACAAGTTAGTAATGGAGTTATTGCCATATACATGGACTGAAAGTGGGAGGACAGGTTTTGAAATTCTTATTTTTTTGTTCTTTTGCTTTTTGTTTTGTAGCCTGGCAACAGTATTCATTCCTCCTTTCAGCTATAAGCCCTGCTGAGATAGTTATTAATCTGTTGTTCTATTGCTGTTCATCTGAAAATATAGTAAGCAGTTCAGTTTACATCTCCTAGACACTCCTTAATTGTATCAAATAAAGCTAAGTCAACATTATACATTAAAAGCCAACAGGATTTACATTTCAATCATTGCTTTATTGTTTCTCAGTAGGAAGGTTCATCTTGCCATTTCCTTGCCTCTTGATTTCTGTTCTACAGCGCAGCAGATGAAACAGAAATCTCTAGAAGTAGCATTGGATTCTTAGTGGAGTTAGGAATTTTAGGCCACCTTCTGGATTGCATTGAGAAATTATGATATGAAATTATTTGATTGTGGTTTCTTTTTCTTTTCAAATATTTTGCTGAGTTCAGAGATATGAGGAGTAAGTTTGGGAGATAAAATCCTTCATTCTGTATGTATCATCGAAGTGGTAAAAGAGAAGCTACATCATGTCCCCTTTCTTTTAGTAAACTTTCGTACATTTTCCTCTTACAATATGCTGCTAGCAATACTTTTTTTCATTTTGAGAATATTTAATCTGTTTTGAGAATGATTAGCCAAAGATTTCTCAATCAGATCAATAAGAATAAGGCAAGTGAGTCCTCATCTTATGCTTTCATAGATCTCCACTCCAGATCTCCAAGCAGATAGCCTATTCTTCAGCCTAATTCTAAAGACTTTTGTTATTTCTGTCCTATTTCCACATTTCACAAAACTAGTAACACCGGTGCTTCAGCCACTCCTGTTGAGAGAATGGGAAAGTAGCACAGTTGGGTTCCCGGGGTTAATTTCAGTTTTTTATGAAACAGCTAGGGTATCAGATTGTTTCTCCCTTGTTTCTCACACAATATCGATGCTAGTGGCTACCACTGGATTCTTTTAGAAGCACAGCTTGTGGTTTTTCTTATTACTTTCCTTAAAACCTGAAGAGAGAGGTGAATAGGACTGATAGATGAAACTGTGAATTCTGATAATGGTTCCCTTCGCTTGAGTGTGAGGGCACCCTTTTATCTTAAGAAATGGGAGATGAGAAAGTGAGTGCAGTCTGAAGGGGAAACAAGGGCATTGTATTGTGGGCAGCTTTTACAAGAGAAGAATTAGGGCAAGTTGAAAAAGAAGTAGAGATGGTTCTCAACTTACAACAGTTCAAAGTTACAATGACACTAAAAAAAATGTGACATGACTGTTTTTGCAGTTAAGACTGTTGCAGCAAAATTCAGATGTTTGTCAACTGGTTCATATTTGTGACCATTGCTCTGTCCCAAGGTCATGTGATCATCTTTTGTGACCTTCTGACAAGCAAATTCAACAGGGGAGCCAGATTGACTTAACAATTTGGTGACTAACTTATTAACTGCAGTGATTCGCTTAACAACTATGGCAAGATAGGTCCCCAAATGGAGCAAAACTCACTTAACAAATGTCTTGCTTCACAACAGAAATTTTGGGCTCAATTATGGTCCTAAGTCCCTAATTTAGTGTAGCTAAACTGATTGACCAAGGCTGATGGTTTCATTACATGGAAGTGGTACCAGTGAATCTACCATTCCTGCTTCCGAGAGATTTCAGATTTTCAGAAGATTCTGTCCTCAGTGGAGAGACAAGAATGAGGAGAGGGGAAATTTTTTTGTCATATCCTTAAAATAGTATATATAGTATCCTTTGGGAAACTTTAATTTCTAAATCATTGAATCCATACCTGAATGAAACCTTCCTGCCTAGTGCCTACGCATACTGCTAGAAATAAGCACCAATACTGCCTCCTTCTTTGAAATTGCTGCCAATCATATTCTATTATTTTCAGTATAACAAATGTTGCAATCAGCAGCATATTATTTTGGATCTACGGAGTCTTAAATCTTACCATAGGTAAGTCTAAAGCTAGTTTTGTAGCTATACAGTAGCGGCGAGGCAAAGTGATTGCTCCAAATGAATGAGAAACTTGTTTCTTTCGTTATTATTATTTTTCAAAAAAAAAAAAATCTGATCAAAATTGACAAATGTCCTCATAAATAGGGCTGATAGGTTTTTGTTTTTTTTCATGGACAGACATTGGTGTGGGAGAAAGTATTTGAGCATTAAATGTCTTGAGTCGGAATCTCTATAAATTCAGTTTCTTTTGAGTTAACAATTTGAAATTACCAACTTTCTTTTTATCTGGGGGATCCTTACTGTGATTTTCTTAACAGTGGTAATAGCCAGGCCATCGATTTTCACCAAGGCAAATGTGGAACAATAATTTCATTCAGCTTATTTATTTTTTAAAGAACTTTTCCAGATTTCAGAAATCTCTTATAAATGGAACTGAAAAATAAGAAATGTCATCATCTGTAAAGATAAATGCAGAAAAATGGGAAATAACTTCATCCATCTCTACAGTTATCTCCAAATTTTGTAAGCAAGAAATACTGTGTCCTCTACGTGAAAAAAAAAAAAAGTTAGACAAGAGTAGGGTCAGTCATAACAATGATAATTAGAAAAAATATATTGTGGTTATCTTAGAAGCTGGTGGCATTTAATTCATTTCCATTTGCATTCCAGATATGTGCTGCCAGCTCTATGGTCAGTTCTGATATTAAAAATAAACTGCTTAATCCACCTGTCCTTCGAAACAATTTAGGAAGAAAGGCTATGATTGTTTTTTTTTTGGTTTGAAATCTGCTGCCTCCAGATGGAGCTTTAACTCCAGCATGAGACATTCAGTTCCAATATGAACTATTTCCTTAGCCCAAACAAACATGGTGATGATACGTTCAAGAATGAATTTTAAAAATCTAGAACAAATAGATATTGAATCAACCTAATCAGGAGGCAGTCTGTCTTTCAAATGGAACTCTTGGGCTGCTAAGACATCTTGCTTTCTTTTCAACAATTATATTGAATTTAATTAAAGTGACCCAGTGTGCATGTGTATGGTAAAAGGTAAACCTTTTTCCTTCTGTGGGCTGAGATGTCTTTTGCATGATAATTGTTTAGCCCATAGTTCTTCCTGCTGTCTCCCAATGTTATTCTCACATAGCATTACAATTCCTGGGCTGCATCCAAAGTTTTGCATCTCTGTCCTAGATTCAGGTGCCTACCTTTATAGAAAAAAATAAATAAATAAACTACCATTCATGGATACATACACCATTCATCCATCTAGCTCGGTGGTAGAACACAATACATCTGATATTCATTTGATGGCAATGAGGGGGAAAGCGCTAACTAAATTTTGGAGAGCTTAATCGCTTCAACTTAAGAGGACCAGAGATAAGACTTTAATTCAAAGTATCTGGGTTGTGCATAATAGTGTTATATCAAAGCACCATGTCTCCTCAATGCAGACTGTTGTATTGATCTCAACTGAAGCAGCACCTTTGTCTGGAGACAAGTTACTCTCTTTTTATAACTCAAAGAAAAATAGAAGCAGCCTAACATTTGAGTGCTTGTATGTCTGGCTTATTTAAAAGTAAATTAAGTTTCAAGATTTAGGACTGACATATTTATGCAAAATATGACTAGAGTATGGTATTTAGTGTCATTATATTGGGTGATAGCTATCAATTTATGTTGCTAAGCAGAGACATTTGAGTTATCAAGGGGTATTGACTTTGATGGCTATTTCATACGTATAGTCACTATTTTCCCACCTTAAAATCCCAGATAGAATACTCTGAGTATCAGGAAATAATAGTGAAAGATGGCCTACACCTTCCTATTCACATAAACATCTGAAGTATGCATGCTTTCCCAATGAATGTATAATGAGATGGGATATTGGTCTAATCTAGTGGAGTTCCTTTTAATGTTGTTAAATATACCATTATTTAACCAGTCAACCCAATGACTTCTGCACAAGTCTTATATATGTGCATAAACTGAAATCTATGTACTGCACAAGCATCTTGCTGTAATTTAGATATTAATATTTTTATAACCAGCAGCCATTAGAATGAGTGTAAATGATTTTTACCAATTTTTAAATGGATAATATTCATCAAATGTTTATGAAAATACTTAACCCATAATGAGGACAAACATTCCACTTAATAAAGATGGAAGTTAAGAATCTCTTTTGGAATATATAATCAGAAGAGTAAAGAAAATTACATTAAAAAGATTTCATTATCCCATTAAGGATGTGAAATGACTTTTTCTATTCCATTTTAATTTTAGCATATTTCTCTTTTAAATTTCCTCGACACTTTTATGAGACGGGTGTGTAAAAAAGCTTTGGCTGCTGTACCAGGAAGATTTCTGACTTCCACTTTCTTCATTATTCCAATTTTAAATTTGTCTATTTAATTTATCATTAAAGAAAATCAACATTTTATCAGACTGTACATTATTGCTTTTTTTTTTTGTATTTCACGTGAGGAACGGATCTGCATGATATGAACTAAAAGCTGTGTCTTTTAAGCTAACAGACTAACATTTTTCAAATCTATTTTCTCCTCTAATTATTAGGACTAGAAATTGAATGAATCAGTGCCCCCACACTTTCTCCTTCCCTTATGTTTTCCTTAACTGTTGTTATATAGTGGTCATCCCATTATGGAAATAATTTTATGAACACA
>JAEANM010016500.1:0-13253 GCA_017656035.1 Myanophis thanlyinensis
CTGAATTTTACTGTATAAAATGGCCTGCATAATATAAAATGGAACACACACACCCCATACATAAATGTCCTTTTGGATCTTGACACTCTGTTAAATTTGTCAAACTGTTCTGAAGTGAATCTGGCCTCTCCACTCCACAAAAGGGGGATCTTGTGATCTCGAGACACTGCGCCCATCATCAGTACAAGAGAATTGCCAAGCGTCTGAAGTTTGATCACATGACCACAGGGATGCTACAACAGTTGCAAGAGTGATAACTGGTCAGGAGTCACTTTATTTTTTTAGTGGTGTTGTAACTGTGGTGTTGAACGGTTGAACTGAACCATGTTCAACTGTGGTGTTGAACGGTTGCTAAACGAACTGAACAGTCGAGGACTACCTGTACAAAAGGAATGAAGATGTTTCTGTCTCCTATTTCTGATGTGGCAAAATGTATCCTGGGCCTAGTTTTGCTTGTTCTTTACATGGGCATATGATTTTCCTGTCCACACCAACTCAATCTTTTGCATGACACGCGAAGCACTAGAAATGAGCACATCTAAGGGCTCATGCACCCCTTCGCCAAGAGACTACCGTTTCCTAGCCTTCATTAGGCACACTTGCAAATATGTTCCGTGAAATCCATGGTCCCACCCTTAGCTCTGCTCAACAGAAGCCTTTTGCCGGGTAAGGTCTTTTGTTAAACTTCTTTTGAAAGGGATAAGGAGAGAGGAAGAAAAGAAAGGAAGCCAAAGGGCAGATCAAAATATGGTCTATGTGTGTCTACGAATGTTTCCCGCTGCTCAGAGACCCAGCACAAAGGGCCACCCATCAGCCTTTCATTAAATAGCGCTTGCAACTCTCTGAAATTCTATCAATGGAGTAATCAGAGCTGCCGCGTCTCTGGATCTGATAGAACAGCAGGAGCTGAGCAATGAAGACTGACACAGTTAACAAAGTCACTCTTGCCACTTAATGCCAGGCAAAGAAGCAGAAAAGCAAGACAACAATGTTTATTTGTCTACCTAAGAGTTAAGAAAGGAGGAAGGAGACAGGGTTTAAGTGTGAATTCTGGCAGGGCCTAGACAGAGTCCTCCTTTTACCTCTGGGTTTGATGTAATCAACTCCACTTTGCTGTGGATAGCATAATACAATCTAGATAATCAAATTCATGACTTAAACATAATAATAAAGAAAGACTAGGCAGTGTCCTTTTGTTTTGCCTCACTCAGTCCATCAGTTTTCTTTCTCACTGAAGGGGAAAGAAACATGTTCCCCATGGAGAGAGATTCAATGGGCAGATTTAAAAATCAAGATGCTAATGTCAAATCCTCCACAAGGCAATTTTGTTCATTGTGAAAAATGCAGCAACAGGGTAAAAAGGCTTAAACTCCAACTGCAAGAGGATTAAGAATACCTACAAAGAGCCAGTGATAGGAGATGAAAGAAAGTGACAAAACGAAAATCAGACAGGAATAAAATAAGCTAAAGCCAAAGAACGGAATGCATATTTCAAAAGTTAAACAAAGCTCCTGGGTTCTCTGAGCCATAGATTAGTGTGACATATTGTAGCTGGTGGAGGGACCCATGGTTTCCCAAATGTAAGGCTATCTTACAAAAATGAAGCAAGACGAAGGACAGAAGTTGTGAGTGATCATTACTCAGAAGCATCAAGAAATATTCAAGAATATCATTACTCGGAAGCATCAAGAAACATTCTGGCACCCCAACTACAAAGTTGATGCAAGACACATCAAACCAGAACTAGCAATAGCACTCAGACTTATATACTGCTTCACAGTGCTTTACAGCCCTCTCTAAGCAGTTTAGAAAGTTACCATATTGTCCCCAACAATCTGAGTACTTATTTTATTGACCTCAGAAGGATGGAAAGCTGAGTCAACCTTGAGCCTGTGAGAATCAACTACCGAACTGTTGGTAGCCAGCAATCAGCAGAAGTAGCCTACAGTACTGTATTCTAACCACTGCTCCACCACAGCTCATAAATTATAGTTGGAAAATATTATAAATAGATTATAGTTAGAGAAGAAAATAACAGACGCAAGTCACTAATAGGATAGATCACACTTGTGAGATGGGTGACTGTACATATTCAATAAATATAAAAAACCCACCAACACTATTAATGCACAACATTTTCTTTTCTTCCTATTATTTTTAAAAGAACATTTAACAGAAAGAGGCAATCAGACATGGGACATGTATGCACCTAATTAGAAGCAGATGGGGCACTATTTTTACCTGTGCATGTTCCCAAACTTACTTAACATCCCACAATCCTGTCAAGGCTGAAAAAGGTGAACCATCAGAATGATTGAAGAAAAAGTAATGCTTTGAATATGATACTGGAGAAAATGGTTGATAATACCACAAGAAATACACACCAGACAATGTTAATTGAAGTAAATTCAATTAACTGCTCATAAGAAGCTCTAATAATGAAGCTAAAGCTTAGATATCTTTGGAGCAAAATACAAAAATGAGGGTAAGTAAGGGAGATTCCTGCTCCTTGGAAAAGCTAAAGGCATTTGAAAGAGACTAACAGCAAACAAATTGACTAAGCACTATCTTCAGTGATCCAACTGGACCTTATATGAAATCAAAGAAGCAGTTATGGATAGACAAAACAGTGAAATGATATTCCACAGATCACAAATAATGTAGTCAGAAGTGACAGAACAAATGAAAAAATTACATTGTGAAACTGGGCAGGCTCAGAATATGTAATTCCAGGCATCTTAAAATACAGTTAGATCTTCCCCTACTTTCCACACATTTAATGAATAACAAATTAGGAAACAATTGTAAACTATGAAAAAGAGGGCAAAGATAAATACTACCTGGGCAAAGTTAAATATGATCTGATATGAACAAGGATGCCCACAGGAGACAATTAAGTCCTGCATTGAAAAGGACTATTGATGCTCCCATATAGTAGGTTATATACTGTATATGTTGCCAGATCTTTTGGTTTTCCTACTTGAAAGTATAACACAGATCTCAAGAGTGTTGAGGAGGGAAATACTAATTATTGCTTTCATACTCTTTTCCAATCCTTCCCTCCCTTTCTTCCTCCCCCCCCCCAAAAAAAAACTAAAATCCACCAGCAGAAGAAATAGAAAGAAAGTTTTGCTTTTCCAGTACCCACAAAGAGCAACCCTTTGTACCCTGCATGCATTCAGAGCTGCTTAGTAATAGGGAAAATAATAATAAAAGGAGGAAAACAATCCATACAATAATGCAATATGCCTGCAAGTCACCTGTATCATGTTTATTTGGATATTTTGTGATCATTCTGACAATGGACTTAGAAGTATTACAGGAGCCTGGCTTACAAAGAGCAGTCCTCTATTCGGGAAGCTGAACAGTCATGTCCCATTTAAAGGAAAAGAGTCATTGAAAGCATTGACATCAACATGGAAACACAAATAGTATTGAGCATATACATAGAACGCCTAGTCACACTCTCATACTAATGGAAGACAGATGTCATTTTTATTCACATAATTGCCATATATTTTAAATTAGTACCCATGTATTTACATTTGTTTCTGCAAATTTTATATAAATCTTTGTTCATCCCTGCCAATGCCTGGGCTATATAAATGTCTATCTTAAAATTAAATCACCCACTATATTGACATTCACTCTTATTGGTCATTAGCTGAATGTTAAAGAAAAAAAAATCTATCTGAATTTGTTATATCTTGATTTTTATTTACTTACCATATTTATTTATTTGCATGTATGAGCCTCTCAACTCCAATGGATTTCAACGTTCCATATTCCAAAACATTCAAGGTTATTTTGAAACTGCAAAAACTTAAACTGAAATTTTCTCTATCCATAGCCATCTTACAGTTGAACCACACCAATATGTTGTACTTGCCCCTGAAAACCATGCAGAAGCTTCAGGTTGCTGTAGCAGCAGTGGGGCAGGTAGTTATGGGCAAACTTGTTTTGTTGATGTAATACCACTACTCCATGAGTTGCACCAGATTCCAATAGCTTCCATATTCAATTCAAGGTGCTGGTTGAGTTTATTTATTCCTCCACAATAGTAAAATAACCTCAATTATGTTTGACTCTTTATGACTACATGAACAATTCTCTACATGAACATAGTTTTCTCACTATTAAATATTTTTTCATCACCATTTTTTTCTGAATTGTCTTTTCTATTAGTTTCTAAACAGACAAAAATATTCTGTACCACCAGCCTCTCTAGATTCTTAGCTACAGTGCAGTGCCCAACTTCCATTGCAAATAATCCTGAGAATTATTTTCTCCTAGCAAATATGTGCATGTGATATATATTTGTTGCATGTATCAAATAGCAAACAAAAGCTACACTCTAAAAACAAGGCAGAGCCAAAGCAAAATGAATAAATAAATGTATACTAATTGCTAATAAAACAAAGCAATTTAACTGCAAAGTAAAGTTGATACCCATATGATTATTCATGTACAAACCATTCTGTCTCACATACATTTTTCACTGTTGCATACACATACATACACCACAGATTTACAAACACCAAAAGATTGCCGAAATCTGGGCCCAGACAGGAAGCATAAACCAATGCAAGCTTATTTTGTAATAAATCCCCTTAAGTCCAATGGGACTTGAATAGAATCCTATTAAAATTCTCTCTTGAGCTGAGTAGACTATGTCCATATTATATTCTTGGCAGAAACACTGAGTGGTTTTGCTGCTAAAATGCTGGTGTGTTTTTGGCTGGGGAAAGATTTTCTTCCATATAAACTGAAGTGAAAACTAGAGAAGAGATCCTTGGGATACTCCGTTGTTGTTTTTTTCTGTTTGCTGCACAAAGGATACGATTCAATTGGGTTTTTTATGCAAGCAAACCAAGTAATTTTTACAAGAAACTCTCTGAGCTCAGAGACTAAAACATCAGATTAAAGAAGAACTTAATGATGTAAAGAAATCTATTTTGAAAATGCAATTTTCTATTCAGAACATGTTATCTTAAATTGGTGAATATTATATTTGGTTTTGGCTTAATACAGGAACTCAGCCATTAAGCTTGTATATCATGGTTTAGGCCACAGTGGCTTGTTAAATTTTTACCATAATTTCTAAATCAAAATTTTACATACCCTCTTCAAATGATATGAAGGCTCTGAAAAATTGAGCTTTCATCCTTTGAAGCTGGGGTGTCAAACTCATGTTGTCATGGCGTTGTGGGGGGGGGGCAGAGCCAGCATGTGATGCATCTGGCCCACTAGCCGTAAGTTTGACAGCCCTGCTTTGAAACATTTTCAGATTGTTCCAGATAGCATAAGAATTCAGCATTAGATATACTGATACTTTGTAGTATCTCATTTAGTACTTTAGTATAATATAAAGATGGGAAAGGGGTTAAAAGGGGGGGGGGGTAAGCTTTTAGGAAAAAGAGCAAACCACTAGCTTCCCTCTTAGAAATTCTAGAAAGCAGATGCCTAAGAACATTTCACTACAGTGTGTCTTCTGGGACCTTGTTTCCAAATTTTGTAAGTTACACATATTGCAATTAAAGTAATGCTTAAAGCAGGTTAAAAAGAGCCCTACTGATGCTCAGAACAGATTCAATGTTGTAAATGATCACAGATGTTGTTCCCATCAACCTAGACATACCACTGGAAAACAAATTCTGGTCAATTTCTAATTTCTACCATTAATACCACTAATTATATGTTTCTTAGAAAAAGGCCCGAGATTCAGGATTTAGAGAGGAAATCTTGTTCATCATAATCCACTCCTTTCAATTAAGGCCATAACAGTAAAACCAACAGCAGAATTGCTAGACCAAATGATAACATTACAAATTGCTCCTTTTAAATAATTTGCCAGCTGTGAAGGCCAGCCAACTGGCTCTTAGAATGCAGTACGAAAATGATAGAAGAGACCTAGCATTTTAACTACCTTTTATTTTTTCTTCTATTGCTGTCAGCAAGACTGTCTGTGGTTTTTTAATGTATCTTTCAGATGCCTGTATACACATTAATTCTGCTACCATATCAATTTTATTCCATAAAGGACTTGCATAAAAATAAAAGCATCCACCTTAGGATCATCTGATTGGCCAGCCAAAATAAAAACTACCAGGTTACCTTTAAATCTGAGAGACGCTGGCTTGTGAATGACAGTAATTGTTCAACTATCCCAAATCCATGAGTCTGGAAGTAATGGATTTATAAAACTGAAGCCCTCTTTGAGTATTTAATCTTTTTTCCATTTATTATGCAAAAAATCTGCTAAGAAATGTAAAGGAATAATAATGTGCAGAATTAAAACCAGACTCTCAGGGAGAAGAAATCTAAACCAGTATTAGTTCTCACCCTGAGAGATTAAAAAGAGAGTTCATGCTTACAGCCACAAAAATGTGTTATGTACTGTAGTTCAGATTTGAAAAACTTCCCACTGTACATTTTTATGAAGGACTTTTAAAAGATTAAAAAGTACTATTTGACCTGACAGAGACTCCAGTATCATAAGCAGTACAGTGTGCCTCTGCTAATTATTATGAACTTGATTTCAAGTACTAGTCTGCATTTAAACTAGGAATCTGAAAGTTAATTCTTCAATGAAACTGTCACAAATATTTTGTTCAATTTGCAATAAGTAGGCTGAAGAATATTGAATCACTAGCTGCTACTGATTGGTTGTGTTTCTTCTAGTCATTTTTAAAAAGTTTTTTATACATGGAACTAATGTTTTGCCATAGGTACTCACTACATACAAATGATCGAATTGATGAACACAGATTTGTAATTCCATTGACACGCTTCAAATCCTGAAAATATTTATTCTACAGTGCCAATATTACTAAAGTAAAGCTATTACTGAATTAGCAAAGCCTATTTTAAATCTTTGCATAGCCCTATTTTCTTCTAATTTCAGAACAGGACAAAAAGTGGATTTAAATTCCAGATGTAAAAATGCATTTGCTCAGAGGAGGATCTTTGGGATTAGATGGCAAAAATCTACATCATTAGTTGGCAACCATTCATAAGAGATAAGACAAAAATCTATCAATATTCTCTCAATGCATAACCAATTGACAAAAAAGTTGTGTTTGGAGTTAACTCCCTCACTTGAAAAGGGAATTCCTAATAAATTTTTTAATCCAAGGTTGAAAATTTGTGGTCTTTCATGCTTTCAACTTCCATGGACATCAAAAATATGTTTAATGGATAAGAAAGGTGGGAATCAAATAAGTCTTACCCCTCCTTGTTATCAACATACTGTAGATAACCCACTCTAGTCAAGCAACATCCAAAGGGCACAGATTCTGTACCTCTCCTTTAACAGGTGCACAGTAATTATAACATTTTCTAAGCAAAGATCTGATTGTTTTCACGCATACTTTTTTCTTTGACTGTATCAAAATTGAAAGTATTTGGACAAATAAACAATTGCAAAATGAATCTGTTAGAATCTTTTCCCCATTTTATTTCAACCACCTATTTTTTTGGCTGCATAATCAACGAATTACATATTTTTACAGGTGACCTTTGAGAAAAGGGCTTAATGAAAAACAGTGCTCCATCCAAAATCTCACAGACAATGTATTATTCAGAGACGCATATGAAGCCCATTACCTAAATCAAGAGATAAATCTAGATTGTGAGCAAAATGGGTGTCTAATGCTGATGGTTTTGCTGTAAACGAAGAGCAGCTGTAATTTTACAACCCATATTTTAATGCTTTAAACACACATACATACAACACAAAAATGAGTTAACATCATAGCATTTACTATATTATCACACACACACACAAAATGATATATTTTGGTATAAGGAAACATAATCCTTATGAATGTCCTAAATAATGCATTTCTTTTGACGCATACCATATATACTATACTATACTTATATAACGTGCAGATAACATCAACAAGGTTATAACAAGGCTATATCAGCATTCCTCAGTACAGGATTTAAGGTCTTTCCAAATACAACTTAGAAACTGCATTCTTTCAGGAGCACTCCAGCATTTTACATAACTGTAAAAACAGCAAATATCTTGTATTGAAAATCCTGTCTGTATGTTCTTCGAAGGAGCTTATTGCTCAATAGATGTGTATAGAATGTATTAGGTAAAGATAAAGGTGCCACTCACACATACCGTATTTATCGGCGTATAACATGCACTTTTTCTTCTTGAAAAGAATGCGGAAATCGCATGTGCGTGTTATACACCGATATGTACGGTACCTTCCCCTCCCTCAGAGTTTTCCCATCCCTCCCCCAGAACTCAGGCCAGGCCTCCCTCATTACCTGCCCAGCTTGATAGCCTTGCTTGAGCGGGGTGGGGGGGTGGCTTTCCAAACCTCCAGCTGCCCAGCACAGCAGCGCGGAGGTTCTGGTGCCCCCCCCGCCAGCCCGTTAGAGCGTGCGGAAGCTACCTCACGTCCGCAGCGGCTGGGAGGCTGCTGAAGGAATCCCCCTCACCTGGGGGGGAATTCCCTAGCTTCCCGTGGCCCTGCCTGGCCGCGCGGAAGCTCCGGCGTCGCCACTGCTGCAAAGCCACAGAGGGAATCCCCCTCACATGGGGGGATGCCCCCTCACATGGGGGGATTCCCCCTCATATGGGGGGATTCCCCAGCCTCCCGCGGCCCTGCCTGGCCACACGGAAGCTCCGGTGTTGCCGCAGCGGCTGCAAAGCCGCAGCAGAAGTTCTGAGCCCCGTGCGCCCTGATGGGGCTGGCGGAGGCTTGGGAATCCCCCCCATGTGAAACCTCCCACGGCCCTGCATCTCGTGATCACATGCTTGGCAACTGATTCATATTTATGATGATTACAGTGTCATGCGATCACCTTTTGTGACCTTCTGACAATCAAAGTCAACAGCTGCAGCCATTCACTTACCGTAACAATTGTGCCAAGAAAGGTTATAAAATGGGGCAAAACTCACTTAACAAATGTTTCATTTAACAATAGAACTACCTTTGTTTTGCTTCAAAATTCATTATTTAAAATTTAGTTTTTTTCCTGAAACTTCTCTCTTAAAATTAAGGTGTGTGTTATACGCCAGTGCATGTTATACGCCGATAAATATGGTATGTGCTAGTCATTCCCAACTCTAGGGGGTGGTGCTCATCTTCATTTCTAAGCTGAAGAGCCAGCAGTGTCTGATGATGATTCTGTGGTCATGTGGCCGGCATGACTAAATGCCAAAGGCATATTAAGTGCTGTTACTGTCCCACCAAGGTGGTCCCTATTTTACTACTTGCATTTTTTACATGCTTTTGAACTGCTGGGTTGGCAGAAGCTGGGGCAAGTAACAGGAACTCACTCTGTTATGTGGCACTAGGGATTCGAACCACCAAACTGCCGACTTTCTGATTGATAAGCTCAGCATCTTAGCACTGAGCCACCACGTCCCCTTATGCTTTTATTCCACACATCCCTTTAAAACAGGTACTGAGGTAACTGTGAAACCATATGGGTCCAGCATATAGCCAAAGAAAGGCTCAGATGTTTTACAAGCAATAGTGGAAAGCAATCCACTTCTGGATCCAAATGAGTTTGACAAAATATAAAGCATCTGTCTTTCCACAGAATGCATGGGGTGCTGAGGAGCTTCTTGGCATGGAGCAGATCCAGGCCAAATGGCTGTATTTTCCCCTCCCCTGCATGTCATTAACATATATAGTGACATAATTTCACGCAATTTTCTGTAGCTTCCCACTGTTGCATTGCATGTAAAGCATCTGACACAATAATCCTGACTTAAAGACAGAAGTGTCAATGCTTGTTGAAAGACACGCCTAGAAAGAGCTAGCTGCCTATCTACTTTATGTGTGTTTTTCATATAATACACATCTGATATTCTTTTCAATGTACAAGGCGGTCAAAACCAAGACAGCATTGCTGTTTTCCCCACCATAGCCAACTTCCAGATGCTCCTTTAAGTTATCTCCAAAAATCAGTTTTCATATTTATCCATACATGCAAATTAACAAAAGAAATCACACTGTAGTTCTATCCTAAACACACACATCATTTTTGTTTAGAAAAGATACGTGTGCCAAGGAGGCTTTCCTACGTTGTGCAGGTATTCAATGTTAACCTCCTGTTCTAGCACTAGGACTCCATGAGGTAACTTTATTGCAGTTATCACTTTATCTAAAGAGGAAAAACAATTATCTATACTCCCATAAATCTACATTTCATAGAAGAATTTCACGTTGGAGAATATAAACCTAGGGTGCACTAGCCATCTGGCATTAATCCATCCGGCAGTTTCTGCCTGCCCCCAAACTAATGCCAGTTCATTTTAAAGGGAAGACACCCTCTGGAAAATTAAAAGATTTTAGACTCCCTTACCTGGGAGAAGTTCAGCCCATTCAGAGGGTGGCATTGCTCTTCTACTCTCTCCACGGCTCCTGTGCCTTTCTTCATCCTTTCAGCCTCTTGAGCCAGGTAGAGGTCCAACACCGGCACTCCCCGTGAACGGACGTCCGTCTCAGTCAAGGAATTGACCATTAGCATCACCCAGACAGGTCTCTTGCGTTCCCAATTTCCAGCAATGGCATTGAAAAGGTAATCGGCGTAAAGGCCTTTGCCCCTTTGATCTGGAGTCATCCAGTGGGGCAGCATCAACCTGACATACTCAAGATGGCGTTTGAGGCGATGGTAAAGATCCTGGGGAAGCACATCCTGTAAATTCTCTCCATGAGGAAGCAACTGACAGTTGGCCAGGCCTGAGATAGTGGAAGGGTTTGTGAGATCCAGTTCAAAATACACACTGGAGCTGGCTTGAAAAGCAGCTTTGGAGTTCTCAGGAACAAAATCCCACACCCGTGTATAAGGCACATGGATGGTGCCAAACAAGTAGGCAGGAGGATCTCTCCGGATTGTCCAGAGGAAAGAATTCAGGTCTCTTTGCTAAGCAAAAGAAATCAGAAAGGAAACTAATCAGCATCAGGGAGAGTGCTGTGACCAAGATACTTACGGTCAGCCAAATATGAAAAAAAAAAATAGTAAATGACACAGAGAGGAGCTGCAGGTGTATATTGTGGTTGTCACCTATTTTGGAATTGTTTGAAGACTATTGTTTCATATAATAACTTCTCTCATACTAATCTAAAAGATATTGAAGCAATAGCTATTGAAGTGCACATACATACGCTAGAACAATTCTACTGAATTCAATAAACAAATGCAAAACATATCTGCTGCCGAGAAATATACAGTGTTAAGTCACTTAACTAATATATTATGCCTTAACATCTAAGTCAGGAGTGTCAAACTCGCATCATCTTGGCAGCATCACGTGATGCTTTGGGACTTTTCCCCCCTTCGCTAAACCAGATGGGGGCGGGGCCAGCACGTGACACATGTGGCCCGCAGGCTGTGAGTTTGACAGCTCTGAACTAAGTGACTGTCCTTTGACAATAACGGAATATGTTATTATTCTTGGTGGTCTTTGAGCTTGCACTGATGAGGTTACCTAGTTTGGATAATGAAATGACTACAAGAAAACAATCAAGTTCAGAGAGCACCAAGAACTCCTCATTTCAACACCAAGCTACAAATTTTCTCCTTTATAGGTTACTCTACTTTAAACAGCCTTCTTGCATAGAACCACACAAATACATTAATACAAGCAAGAATTTGTTTGTTGCACATTTTGGGACAGAACATATACATTAGACACATATATAAAGCTGCAATCAGTGAAACTGGTTTATCTTCTTTCATTATCTAAGCAGGCATCATCTGTAAGATCGGCTATTTGGATTATTTATTCTTGCATTTGATCAGGCCAGCAATATATACTTAAGAGATACCTTGTAATAATTCTTTTATCCAATCTGCATGGGTTCACTATGCAGAGAAATTCTGTAAATTCTTAACCGATTGTCCCAGAGAGGCATAATTTGTCAGTAATACATACTAATTTTATGCCACCTGTACTCCTTGATCCTAAATTGGAAGCAAGTGTGTAGTTTCACGGCTTTCATATAACCGAAGGCAGCAGATGATACAGGTAATAACCACAGTGCTTCTAAAGATCAAGACAATCCATTCACATGAGTTTTTGCACTGAGATGCCCCATTTTATCTGGAATCTCAAAACAGTGTACATGGTTATCAATTTCTCCAGCCTAGCGCAAATACAACTCTGAGGTAGCTTAGGCTGAGAGACTACAGTACTGGTGGCCCAAATCTTCTAACGAAGGACATGGCAGGATGAAGAGAGGTCCTAGTTTGGCACTATAACTTATTTAAAGGAACTGCAGTTTCAGCACGGTAACATTATGCTGTAAATTATGCTGCCTTTATTTTACTAAACTATACATCACCCGTGTAAACCCTGTTTAAATAAAAACAAATGACGGAGCATGGAAAAGTTGACCAAAGGACCCTACGAATTATGAGCTTTGCTTCTGCTGAATAAGAGTAGCAGCACCTGTAGGTATAATGATACCTATATTGTTAGCTATCTAGATATGGCCTGAAAGTTTTCAGAAGATACCTGAAAGAAGATGCTCTGCTTGGCAAGCAGAGGCCGGTTAGCCTATCTGGTACTAAAAGTCTACCAGTCAAAGTCAGAGTGCCTGTCAAGCAGCCCAGTGTCTTCCGTGCTGCCTAAGGGCCTGAAGTCTGTCTTCTTATCAAGTTGACCCTTTACATCCACTCTTTCCAGCCAACACAGTCCTGCTTCTCGCCCAAAGGCTCCCCAGGGATCCCAGCCAAGCCACCTGAGACCGGATGCTGGAGATGCCACCCCGCAGGTCTTAAGGGCCCAACCGCAAAAGCCAAGCTTTCAGGGGTCCTGCGGGGCTCTGGGGAAGGAAGCGTCTGACTGACAGACGAGGCGCTCTTCGAGGGATCACCTCAGGAGATCCCAAGAGATTTCCGCACGTGGCGCTTCCCAGGCTCTCCTTGGAATCCCCGCCACCCACACCTCCGCCGCCGCGTGCGCCTCTCCTCTCTCCACTCCTCTCTTCCTCCCTCGCCCAGCTCACCGATCTGGGCAGCCCACATCGCCTTGGGTCCATTTGCTGCCGCCTCTTGGGCTCGGGTCGAGCCGACGCCGGCAGGGCACCCCCGAGCACAGCAACGCATATCAGCGCCAGGTGGGGCTGCATCCTCTTCCTCTTCGGGGATCCGCCTTGCCGGCTGCTTTAAGAGTAACTCTTCGCCGGTCGGATTGCCTCGGGTGTCTCGATCCCAGCCGGCCAATGTCCTGTCCGCGTCTGACAAGTGCAAAAGAAAAAAAAAGAGAGAGAGAG